>KZ613959.1:60706-207306 GCA_002865655.1 Hyaloscypha variabilis F | reverse complement strand
AAGGGTGATTGATCAGTATAGGTGATCTTGTATCTAGTATGCGCAGCTATTTGGGATATGGTTGTTATGAAAGGGGAAGGGCTGTAGAGCCTGTTTTATTTTGGGGTAGGAACTGCATTGCTTGCGAGACTTTAATGCAAGGACTTTGAAATAATCTCTCACGATATATTACTTTGGATTAGAGAGAGAATCTCAGCCAAGCCATATCAACTTCTTCTACAACTTGCATCTTTAACCTGTCTGGCAATAAGTGTAACATTATAGATCGCGAAAGAGTAGCAAAGAAAAAATAACCTACCGAGCTAGAAGCGACTCCTTTTCGCTTTGTTCTCTCGCCTTTATCGACGATTTTGTGGGCCGCGCTATTATTCACTTCACTTTAAATAGAAGTTTTCTCTTACTGAAGATGAAAGATGAAAGAATCACGAGAACGGAGTCAATTTAAGAGGTTAGGGCCGTCAACCATGCTAGTGATTGATTGAAAGGCTGCCAGACCAGGAAGACGATGTGCGTACCAGGACATAGATCACTAATCTTCTCGGGGAATACATGAGTCTCGTGAGGTCCCTCTTCCCAATTGTGTCTGTTCTTTACGCAAACTTGACCGCATTACCTCACTCAACGAACACAACATCTAAAAGCAATTGCGTCCTTAAGGCTTCACGCATCTTTTTGCGGCGTCACGTCGGCTTGTGGTCATTCTGTCTCCCACATGCTACTGCACCCTCAATCCTGTCAGAATCCAGACTCGCTCCCCCACTCGACAGACAAGACCCAACCGAATTCCATTGAGACCCTACCTCTATCGAAACCAAGCAACTAAAACCAAAGCCTTCTCAAAATGCGCTACATCACCATCATCCTTGCGCTTCTGGGCTCATTCCCGCTATCGACAAGCTCTCTGCTCAATGCGACAAATCGCCGCTCTGTGGCGTGGGCCGAGGACTCCTGCATCTGCCGTATGCCAGGCCAATGGTGCGGTAGCCGCTGGAAAGATGGGTACCTGATTGGCATCTGTCGCGGGAATGATGTCTACACTTGTGTCTATGGACAGCTGCACCCAAAGGCACAAAATGCGTGTGAAGCACCTTCGAGTCAATGTAACGAAGGAGCTAATGGAGCGCCGGATTATTGTTGATTGGGAGGGTTTTTCTTCCCTTGGCATGGTCTTGTGACGCGCGATTAACGGGAGGTTTGGGGTGAGATCTCGTGATAGGAGATTGAGGGGAAATTGTGCTGCTTTTGAGCTTTTGGATGGTTGTTTTGGAAGCATGGTTATTTGCCACACTTTAATGCATGGACTTCAAATTATTCCACTTCAATGCGTCTCTCATCACTAGGAGGCCTGGCGTTAGACCCCTGGGTCTTGAGGTAACTTTTAGCATATGCAGATGTTTTGAGAACTAGAGAACCACACTTCGCAGCCTAATCGGCCCAATCGAGAAAATAAATAAGACCTGCTTTTGGTATAAGTATTGTGGCACTGCTCTCTCTTGTTTAATAACGAAAAGATCTCTCACGCAAGTAATAGGTTGAGTGTTTTTGCCACCTTTCTGATAGGGTAGATTACATACCGTGTGATTGAACAAAAGGCGTATGTGATTAATAGCGTCCTAAGAACGCAAGGATTGTGAAAGTAGAAAGTGCCCTATAAACAGATCAAGTGATATGGTGCTTGAAACAATACAGTCCAACTAGAATATGAATCACCGGAGTCCCTGATTAATGTATATAAGCTGCGTGAATTCCTCCCCTTCTGGATCTAGTTCTTCCTTAAACAACATCAAACATCTTTCTTAAGAACTTCAATTCATTGAACGTAGTCCCGAGGAAGACACAAGAGCCCTCAGGGTTGTACCTTACAACTCAACATCACCTCATTTTACAGGCAACTAGTCTCCCACAAATTGCGAAGGCCAAGAACTTGCACCTCCTCTTGCACAACATCCACCTAAACAATTCTCCCTCTTTCATACAGCCATTGGGCATCACGACCATCCAGCGCCCGACACTCAAGACTCCAATCTCTTCCAAAGTCGCCTAACCCAACATCCTTCTCAAAATGCACTACCTCACTCTCATCCTCGCAATTCTCGGCCTGGCTACTCTATCAACAAGCTCCCCGTTCAATCTCACTGACCGTGGCCGCGGTGCTAGCTCTCCCTGTATATGTAAAGCTGTGGGTCAGTGGTGCGGTGTCCGTGCGAAGCAGCAACCTGGACGCCAATTATCTGGGAACCCCTTTGGCTGCTGGGCCGACGTTCTCTGGACCTGCGGAGAAGGAAGCATTGGACAGCAGGCGTTAGGTACAAATTGTGGTTGTCGTCTAGGGAAGGACTCTGATTCTTGTATGGGCAGTACGAATTGAAGGTGATGCGGGTTTTATCGCGTTGAGCTGTGTTGGATTTCGTGTTTGGGGAAGAGATTTTGATGGGTGCCCGTAGCTTTTGGGAGTTATGGGTTGGGTTGGGAGAACTGTTTTGCTTGTGGAATTTGTAGACTTTGGATTTGGCAACGATGTTGCGTGCGAGACTTTAATGCATGGTTTTTTTAATCAACATATTCTTGACAGAGTTGCTCTTAACGGACAAGTACGGCTTTTGAAGTTGTTTCTGGCCTCTTAAGGTTAATTAAACTAGCTCAAGGACAATGGCAGGTATTGTGAGCTTGTTAAGAACATCTGGATTAAAGTATTTACTGGGGATAATAACTACGAGGCACAGTCCTATTTCTGTAGTGTGGTTGTTTCTCGCATGCAAATCTATGAATAGAGAAGCGCAGCAGTAATAAAACATGTAGGCACCTCCTCTAGCCCCTTTTCGCATTCGCTTATCGTAAACCAGGCCAATGTGAGGCTCAGCCCAGCGTCTTCTAGTCTCCCTGAAATGCTTGGCCATTGGTCTATTGGTCAGCAAATCCTAGCCCCCAATCTCCCCCGCCGAGATGCATCTCCCTTCAGCCAGGGTAGCGGCTCCTAAGCCTCTTTAACATGGGCTGAGCAGCCTGAGCAAATGCATCTGCGCCGCAGCGTGGCGCCAAACTTTGCAAATGATTTGCCAGTTCGGAAATCATGGCTTGCTTTAGGATCTAGAGGCTCCTAGCGGCATCTTGAAACTCATCAGCACTAATTCCAGTCGCTGAAACTGCACTTCTTCTAGTAGTCCCCCACCCTATCTCAACTTCACCTCTCAATTCTCCCGAAAACCGCTGTAGAAGTGTGTAAAATGTCTAATTATCCACCAGAAACGCACAATGGGATTGTGACCTCCTGGATCCCACTCACTTCCGCCTACCCATCGTCGAGTGGCTGCGACACCCTGTGGTGGTCGGTGGTGGTGAGCACGCTCGCGGTGTGGGATCCAGGATATGGCCTCACTGTCGACAGCAACGTCCATTGCGTGCCGCCACCTGTGACAAGCTGGTGGGACCAAGCCAACCTAGGGGCGAATTCCCTCACGCAGCTCAGTATAGGCCCAATTACCTGTCCTGTGGATTACACAACTGTGGCGACGTCGATTGTGGACGAAACGAGCACTTTCGTTGCATGCTGTCCGCCGTATGTCAAACAGAGCACCTGTTCCTGAGGGGATATGCTGACAATGTTCGTGTCAGGAATTACACACTGGTCTCAATCGTTGGTGCAGGCGACACAAGCGAGTGCTCCTCCATCTTACCAGCAAACGAAAACATAGCCTACGCCGTCCGAGACGAGTCACAGAATTGGATCACTGCAACGACGTCCTACACGACGGCTACTCCCATCTGGGGCATACAGATCAACGGGTATAACATCGCGCAAGCAAGCTCTACCTCGTCAACAGGTCCGAGCTCGACGCCATCTGAAACTGGAACTCCAACTCCAACACCAACACCACAACCGTCTTCAGGGCTTTCGACGGGTGCAAAAGCTGGGATTGGAGTTGGGGTTGCGCTTGTGGCGATTGCGTTGGGTGCATTGGTTGTGTGGATTCTTGCGCGGCGGAGGAAGCGAGGTCATGCTGTGGCTGCTCCCCCGCCATCGGAATTGGCGTATGAACAACGGAAGAGTGGGTATGGTGGGGGATACACAGATCAGGTCCCGGTACATGAGTTGGGGAGCGGACAGACGGGGTTGAGTGAGATGGATGGCACGGGAATGCCGGTGGAAATGCATGCTGTGAATGTGAATCCGAAGAGGTGATGATGGTAGAATGACTTATTCACCCTTTCTGTTTTTTTCTTCTTGAACTTGAAGATGCATGTAGAAAGCATTGTACTTGTGGGTTATCGTATCATTTGCGGCTCTGTTGCTTCAATCGAGCGCAGGAAAGCTTGGTTGGCGTTCGGAAGGAGGTGCTTTCGGATGACGGATTCGGCGGCAATTATATCTAATGATATTTCAAGTGCAGATTCTTGACCCTGTTCGAAAGATATGCATGTTTTGATTATATCACGCCGAAGGTCTATATCTGCTGCATCTCATTAGCATGACTGCCTGGATTATCACGGAATGCGGAAGGAACGTTGACCTTCTAGATAGTGACAGCTAGATCTTGGTGTTGATACAATAATGAAGACAGCGGATCATAATATATTGCCTAACGCAGCTCGATGCTTGCTATATCCTTGGATGATGTTTCTTAAAAATCAATTGCATTGAGGTCATGATCTGGCTCTCTTCCATAATAGATCGCCCTGAGAAAACAGATACTTTCAGTGAATCATGCGGGGATAATGGCTTACCATGGTCTCAACGGGTGACGGGAATTAGGTAAGCTAACCCTCTTGCTTCCCATGTAAAATCAAGCTAACTCAATCTTATAGGGGTTTGTTCCAGAGTGTGAGCATTATGTTAATAGGGCTATCACATCCAAGGAAGGCAGCAAGCGCGCGAATTAAGGTTACCCAATCCCGGCACGGGGAGGTAGTGACAATAAATACTGATACAGGACTCTTTTGGGTCTTGTAATTGGAATGAGTACAATTTAAATCCCTTAACGAGGAACAATTGGAGGGCAAGTCTGGTGGACTTCAGTCTTTGCTGACGCCAGAAATAGGTGAATCACACACTAGTCGAGTACCCATACATGATGGAGGGTGCCGGCAAGACAACCTGGATCGGGGGAAGCTACCGGTATGTCTTTATACCCACGCTGATCCCGAGCGGAGCCTGTAAGAAGGGCCCGTGTAGAGCGCGCAAAGGTGTCGGCTGCTTCTAGAGAGGTGGCTTAAGGTACGTGCCATACCCATGCGAAAGCACGCCTACTGCTCAAGCGCCATCACGCGAAAGCAGGGGAGAGCAGTATTGCTCTGGTATTTGAATAGGCCAGCAGCCGCGGTAATTCCAGCTCCAATAGCGTATATTAAAGTTCTTGCAGTTAAAAAGAGAGTAGTTGAACCTTGGGCCTGGCTGGCCGGTCCGCTGAGCCGCGTGCACTGGTCCGGCCGGGCCTTTCCTTCTGGGGAGCCGCATGCCCTTCACTGGGTGTGTTCTCGCTAAAGGGCGAGCATTGGGTTTGGCAGCGCCCACTTGCTTTGATTTTGGGTTTCAATTTTGAGATCTTGGGATCAGGTTTGGAAAGCTTCCTATACGATTGGTGATCCTCTACAAGGCGGCGCCACTTGCCCCGTTTGTGGGCGAATGTTCAATAATGAAAAGGGTCGCGATTGTCATATGGGTAGAGCGCATTAGAGACAGGGTACTGCTGGAGGGTGCAATGTTCGTTAAGGTTAGATAGAGCTGGTCTCTATCAAATTTATGTTTTTCCAAAACTAGCTGATCCAGTTGATGTAAATGAGGTGATCTTAGCCGAGTCTTTACATGAATCACTTCTAATAGCGTATGTAGTGTGGCCGCTCGATTCACACCATTTAATCGCGTTCTTACGAAAGCTACTTTCATCTCTTATATAACTTATCACCCCCTAGTTATCATTCTATTCCACGATGCCGAACGTGGCTCTTTCTCTCGACTATATGTATGGGGTGCACATCTTTCATGCTAAAGATCTTACGCTTCCGGCAAAGCAGATTGATGCACGATTCATTTCTCATTGCTTGCAGGAACACTCAAACATCCAGATCTGACTACAGCTGCAGATCTTCAGTACCTCTACACAGCTTCAAGAACGCAGTCATCTCCACAGTTAGAGAAGCTTCTACAGGAAACACCTCACATCTCTTGTCTTCCCAGTATGCAGCCTCTGTAATCTCGTGCATCTGCCACGCTGCTCACACCCGGAACCAATGCTGTAAAGAAAGCTTGCAGATCTCTAGACTCTCCAGGGATGCCATTTGTTGTAGCATTCCAGTATCTAGATTGCCTCGGTGTACTTGAAGCTCTTCTTGAAGACTTTTTCGATAGTCAGGTTGAGAGAAGGAAGACTTCTTGAACACCCAGTTGAGAGTCCTCGAGCCAGACGTTGAAGAGGATGTATTTGTATACCTTTGCTGTATTTTTTAGCTGCTGATTGTATGCATGGTGGATTGGAAGACTCACTCGGGTTCGTATGGGTTGAGTTAGTAGTTGATGCAGCTTTTGCTGATATGGATGTTGAGATCTGCGAGGTAATGCATGCTAGTGCAGGGTTTTGCTGACGTCCAACTCTATGGCAACATCTGTCAGTCTCAAGATATTATGTAAAGACTCGGAGCACCTACTCAGCACAGTAAAGATACAAACCATGCTCTTCTTCGTCTCTCATCGCACATCCAGCAAGACATTCGCACCAACTCCGGTCCCCGCAGCGACGAAAGCTGCACTCAGGACCACAGAGAAAACACCAGATAGCAGCAAGTCGTCTTCTGCTCAAGGACTGGCTCCCTATGCTTGCTGAACTTGCTGTTCCCGCTGCCGCCTCCGCAGCCGTTTCGCCTGACGTTTGAGTCTCCGTTTCTCCCGAGTCCGACGTCTCCTACCATTCACTCCCACATCTTCTCCTCCAGTCAGCGAAGCCTTCGACATCGTCCGCTCCCTCTTTCCCTCCCCACGTACACCCAACCTCCTGCCTTCAAGCACCGCCCTCTGCCTCTCCGTCCTCGCCTCTTTCCTCCTCTCCTTCTTCGCGGCTTCTCGTAGCTGCTTATCGATCACCATCTTCGCGCCAAACTCTTCCCTCCCTCCCCTTTCAGGCTCGAATCCGAAGCTCTCCAGGTCATGCTCCACCGGTCCGCGCACATCATCACCGCCTACCGCCTCATCCCTCCCATCACCCAACAGTGACACCTCCCCTCCCATTTTCTCATCTCTCCTCTCCTCAACCCCAAGCCCAAAGATCTTCAAGAATCGCCACATCATTTGTCACCTCTGTCGCGCACCAATTTCTTCTTTCAATTAGACGCGATGTTGAGGAGACGCGCCGCACGCAGCGCCGACGCATCGGGTCGGGCCCAGCGCATGCACGGCCGCTGCAGCTTTGATTTGGGGCGCTGCAGGGGTGCTTCGGTGAATTTGCGGCCCAGGGGTGCAGTGGGGAAGTAATTTCCGGGGGTGAGACAGGATGTCAAGTTGGCGATGATGGGATGAGGATGAGAACGCGTGGGGTTAATTGGGAGGTTGGGAGGCGGAGGTTTGATAGAATTGATGGAATTGATGGAAAGGAGTCGGAGTTGAGGTGGTGCTGGGCGGAAGTTGGATTTGGTTGGGGAGCATTTCTGGAGGTGGTCGTTAACCTTAAATTGAGATGCTGCTTGATCATCCCGCCGCACCATTCGTCAAGTATCATAGAGTCTGGGAGCTTTTCGATGCGATATTTCTTCATTTCGTAGCTATGTTCACCCTGATCTAGCAATGAAGACCAATATGGTTCGATCTCCTGTAAAGCTCCCTGAGACGCCGAGCCCAATGCAAATTGGCAGCAGTGGTATCGTGAAATTCAAAGGCAAGACAAACCCGCTTTTGTCCCTGTAACAGCTTCTCAACACCAAATTGAAAGTACAAGCAATGCAGCAACACCGTGCAATGATATTAAGAAGGAAGCTGTTCTCTTCGTCACACTCCGCGATCAGCATTATGCGAAAGCGACCATGCCCACGTGAAGAAGAGGGAAATCAACTACGTTGGTGCCGTCAAAGCTCTCTTTGCATATCTTGACTTCTTTTTGCTACTTCTTGTCAGCGGCAAATGATCATCAACAACTTCGGATTCACTGCTGCCTGCATCTTCGTCAAACGTAGAGCCTTTATCCTCTTTATCTTCGTACATAGCCTCCATGTCGTCATCAGAGGAGGTCGGAGGTGTGGGCGCCACTGGCGCTGACGCATCGATACCGTTCTCGTCGCTCTGCGCATCTGGTGATACTGCATGCACGGTGAGTGGTGTGTCGGTGCGACCTTCGAATTCAGGGGGTAGGGAAAGGTCCTCTTCGGTGAGGTGGTAAATGCTTGAATCGTCCGTTCGCGGATTGTCTACCTCAATGTTCATGGTTCTGAACAGCACAAAGAAATCATACATGATGTCAGGCTGGGCTCTGGCGACATCGTAGAATTGTTCCGTCGTCCACCTCTTTCCATCTTTAGTGTCGGCCATCTTGTGCATGAACCATCTGCAAACCAGCACCCGTAACGGCGAACCAGGAGTAGTGTTGGCGTACGCGTATTGGCACCATTCCACATCCCATCGAGGACGGCCTTTTTTGAGGTACCGCACAATATAGTCGATGCAATCGTTCATCAAATCCACTTGTCGGTACTTGGCTGCGAGGCAATACAGTTTGACGTATACGTATCCCTGTTCTGGAGATGTTGATTTTGTGACCTCGGGCAGCTTGGAAGTGTAAGCCCATTCAACTAGGGCTTCGAAAGTCTCACCCTCGCCTTCCGGGAAATCGAGTATGTTTTGGTTTGGCTGCAAACGCGTCAATTCCTCCTTGAATGCTGGGACCTTTCCACACAGCACTTTCCTATGGATTGACGAGGGCAGGATTTGGCCGCCAAAGCGGAAGTATATCATCTCCGTTCCCAACCCACTGCGAACACTGTGTTAGGACTCGTGCGATGTGATGATGCAGTCAACTTACTGTACATAGGATTGATTGGCTGGCTCGGGACTCGTTGTCTCCGGGCGGTGACCAGTGCTGGAAGACGCTTCAGATTCGGCAGCATTGCTTCCAACACGTTGGGTGGCAGTACTGCTAGGCGCATGTCCATAGGGGAGAGCGGCCGTCACTGAATCGTCCGGTTCACTCTTGGGAACGATCAAGTCAACTCTATGCCGCTTGGAAGGTGTAGGATCCATGGCAGAGTCAGAGGATTGCCGTCGCTTCCAAGATGAGAAAAGAGACACGGCGGACGTTGGCGTCGTTGCTGACGATTGAGAGGCAGTCCGCAGGGGGATCTGAACCTGCGGGACGCGTTTCGAGAAAGACGGGACGAGATTCTTAGGCAAAATCCGAGTTTCCATGCTGATGATATCAGCATCCCCGCGCCAGTTTTGCTGCGGACGCTGCAGCTTTTGGGACTTCTTCTGGCTCATCTTCGATTGCCCGCGCAGCGTAGTACTGGAAGGTGAGGAAAAGATGTTGTCAACGAGTTTGGACGCATCAGGCGGTGTCAATTGATGACACGGAGCTGTGATGGAGGTAGTGAAGAAGGTTTGGGAGCTGGATGGTTGAAGGAAAAAAGAAGTTGACGAGACGCACTCGAAGATTTGTGAATGTCGGGTAGCTCCTGCCGAACAGGGGGAGCTTCAGGCTCACAGGGTAGCCTTGCGCCTGCAGTTTTAGCGTGGCTGGGCACTGCAGCCTGCCTCGCCTCCACTGTTTCGGGACAACGCGTTGACGCGACTTCCTCGGCCGCACTTCCCACGAAATCCCGAGACAAGACAAGCATCGACCAAGCATCGAAGCCACACTTCTCCATTGTCTCGAGCCTCGCCATTGACAACTCGGCATCCGAATTCCCTTAGCTTCCCTTGCTCCGACCCCAAGGCTGGAAAGCTGAAGTAATCTTGCCTACGCTCAAGCCCTGATCTTCCTTCGGACCTTCGACATGACGGACCATGGCCCTTCTCTTCAGGAGCTCCCATTGCTCCCAAGACCCACAACACGCCTTAGCTTGAGTAAGCTGCTCGATTGATCGAGCACTGGTACATAGCTAATCTTGCCTAGCAATAATGGCAACGAAATTGTCGACGTCTCGGTTGGCGGCACGAGAACGCTGTATCGAGTTCCAAAACAAAAGCTTATCAAGGCTGTCCCACGCTTCGCAGATCTCCTCGCTGGCCGTTTAGAAATCTATCTCCCAGACATTGGGTGCGAAGACTTTGATCTCTTAATTGATTTCGTCGACCGTGGCGGTGTAGCAATTCGTCCGATGTACACAGCAAAGAAGTTCGTGACAGAGCTGACTACGTCATGGGATCCTATATCTTTCTTTAGTCTTGTAGAGAGGCTCGAGCTTCCTCGTCTCCAGAATCTTATCATGGATACGATTATTCAGTACCATAAGAAGGAGAGGAGACTCCTATCTCCCGAGTTCGTATACCGAGTATACCAAACCACTAGGCAGGGAAGTGCCATCTCCCGGTACGCTCTTCGTGGAGTCCGATTTACTCTACAGATTGAAAAGGACGTCGACGGATCGGTGACATCGTAGATAGTCTTAGTGCTCGGAGCTGATAAGTCGTTTGCCACTGATTTCGTGAATCTTCTTTGGCATGGAACGATAAAGGATCCAAGAAAGCTGGTCCCCACCTATTATACTAACTTAGTACCCGGACCTCATAATCCTCTGATCAGACAAGGCGGCGGCGGCGTTCAGCCCAATAGAGACCCGTATCACGCAAATCTCAAGAGACAAGGCGAGGGCTATCTAGAGCCACTTATGTTAAAGAAGCCGAAGATCGAAGAACGAGTGCTGGCCACAGATAGCGTATAGATCAAGCAAGAGCGCAACGACGCAGATAGCAGGCTCTTCGGGGATGCTTTGAGTCTTGCAGCTCAGGAATCATGGGAAAGACTGTCATATGATGAGAGGACGGTGTACAGTGTTCTACTCGGACATTTGGGCGGAAACCGCGGAATGCACGTTAGGGATGTTGCGGAGACCGCTTGTCTGTGCGTTAGTGATGTGTTCAAAGCTGGGGAAGTATTGCTCAGGGAGGGATTCCTCCATACGACTATTGACGACATGACATGGGCTGTGGTTGATCCTTAGAGGTTGACCGGACGGTACAATACCCTTTGTCACACAGAAGTCAAGAAGCGCCTGACATCAATACTTCACCCAGCATTCAATACATGGTTGACTCAAGACAGCAGACATATTTGAAGGGAAGAGCGATTTGATATCGCTATCTGGGCATTGTAAGTACGCTCAACAATAAAATATACTAGAGTTTTCTTGGCGTGGAACGTACACTAACACTGGGACAGTTAATAAATAATCATGAATGCGCTCGACGGCTACAATTCCAAGCTGTAGAAAGAGTTCAGGGGACTCCTGGGCTCTAATTCATGCCACGCAACTTGCACTGCTGGGCCGAGAAGGACTTCGGACCACAGGAGAGAGAGGATCGCATAGTATATCTATAGTTTGCTTGTACACGATATTGATAATTGATCCTGCTTCAGCATATTTCTTTCATGCGTTGCCATAATATGTCCGTAAGTCCCCCTTATTGACTGCGCGTGTATTATCAAGCCGCAAAATTCTTCGCCTTTCGCAAATCTGTTCCTCTCAACTCCTTCCGCACAGGGTATAAAATTGCGGCCTTCACCTGCATCCATCCTCCCTTCTTCCCTGTTCAGTATCTCTTTTCCTATGCGTGATATCACAGCGTTGGCTTATGGATTTCTCTCTCTGAACTTTTTGCAGCGACCTGTTTCTAGTCTGGCATATTGCTTCCAATACTTGGAATCCGAAGTTCTTCGCTCACACCAGAAACCCTTTTCGATAGTCAAGGAGAACCCAGAGGTTAAGGAGCTCGTGTAATCAGCTCCGCTTCATTCTGTAGTATATCGTCATTGCAATTACCCTTTGTTATTGCCACGATATCATACCAGGCCCCTTCTATTAATGTTTTCATCCAGAAGCGAGGGAGAAAAGAAGGCGGCGTTGAGCCCCTGAAATTGCCGCGCACTGATCCTATTTAAGGCGAAGGACCCTTGTCTGGACGACAGGCCTTACCTGAAAACAATCACCCTTCTCTTATACGTTTAACCTGAACTTCTTCCTCTGCACGCTCAGATTCCACTAGTATTGTCTCAATTGATACCTGAGTGAGAAAAGCTAGATCTGAAGTCCGAAGAAATTGCAAAGACCGGCAGACAAGATGTCAATTCCCGAGACTGGTGTTTGTGGGGGCCCCAACACCTCCAAAGAAGGCCAAGAAGCCTCAAGAGCTTCGACCTTCCAAAGCAAGTGCAGCCGTGGCTACACTTTACATGAGGTACGCTACCCTCCTTCGACCAATGTTCAAGACTAACGCTGTGCAGTGCAATGGGCACAGAAATGGTCGACATCTACGTCAGCCCTTCCAAACCCCTGTCCCGCCTCTACAAATCCAAACTCTGCGCCCGAATCCCCTACTTCAACAAGATGTTCAACGGCGCCTTCAAAGAAGCAACCGAAAATACCGCCTACCTCCTCGAAGACACCACCTCCTCCTTCGATCTGCTCGCAGACTGGACGAACCATCCCACGACAACGAAGTGCCCGAGGAAGATCCGGGATTCGGAGACTGTTACGGATGAGAACGGTAGGGTTTTACAGTCCGGCGGAGAAATACTGTTTGGGAGAGCTGCAGGATATCGTTATTGATGTGCTGATTAAGTATCAGAAGAGGAGGAATGAGCTGCCGTCGGTGGATTTCACAATCAAAGCGTATGAGCAGACTTCTGTGGGATCGCCGCTCGCGAAGTATTGCACGAGGGCTATTTTTCATGTTACAAGGGGTGTGCGGCATGATGAGGGCTAGAAATCTGCAGGTGTCGCGAAGTTATATCGGGTTCTGCCCAATTTTGCGGGGGAGTGCGTGGCGATGCAGAGGGAGATGCCGAAAGGTCCAGATCCGAGATATTTCTCTCGCTGCTATTTTCATGTGCTTGGCGGCGAGGGCGACATCGCCAACTCGATTTCTCTTACACATTCTCACAGGTCAAATCAGCTCAGAAATGCGACATACAATTCCTTTAACAGCGGCTGACTGGCTTGGATATTTTGAACGTTGTCATAAAGTTTCGGGTGACGACTTTGCGCTGTGGCTAGCTGATGACCGTGGGGGTCTGCTGACCCACCACCGTCAACTCACCTCAGTGTAACCTCATGTACCCCGCACGATGTCATGGCTAGCTCAAAAAAGGCTGGCTGAGATGGGTTCGCTTAGAGTTTCTGTTGTCATCGTGGCTGGCGTAACTCTGGGCTGGCTGAAAGCCAGCGTTTAAAGTCTACTCAATGTAAGATTGTAACCCTCCTCCTTCCTCACATGCTTTGCAAAGTGCTGTTTTTGGAATCACCCTGTCTGTGGAATCATGTTTCTCTGCTAATATTTGTGGTACCATCCAAATATACACATGGTGTCTGATCTCACCGCTTCTTAGTCAATGTGCGACAATGAATTCTCTCCCATTTTGGTCGAGGCAACACTTTATCCACCGTCAACGAAGTGTTGATCCATCGGTCAGAGAGATTCAAGCCGGCACGACAAGATCCGAATCTTGTTTGCTGACTGGAGGAAGAGATACCATGGCTCAGCACGCCTCGAAGTATTGATCTGCGCTGAGGCCGTGATGCTACAGCTGGATTGTTGTCAAGAGAAATTTCAGCTTCGATGGAAAGATGAAGCAAGTGGATCGGTCTCGCCGCGAGACTCTCGCGTCCCCCAGACACGAGAGAGCTCCAAAATCAATAAGATAAACTCAGGAGCCCGTTCTGAACAGTCCATTCTCTCAAATCATCCTCAAACTCGATAATCCACATTTCTCTGCATACCTGCTATCAGAGAGCCCATTTCCCGATCATTCTCACTTATCCATCATCATGGGACAAAGCATCTCCGCTGTTATTGCGTCCGTGGACCAACAAGAGGAGCGCAGAAAGGAAGCAAATGACGCTTTGAATGCTCTCTTTACCATTGCAACTCAACGAGCAGACATCTTCTACGAGAGGGTCCGCAATGCAGGCTACGATCCCAGTAAGCTTTGAACTATCAGCCCTCAGAAGAAGGCACATTGATGATAGACAGGTACCGTACCAATAAGCAGGGTGATCTACCGGTACCAGTACATTCATTGTGGTGTCAGCAAAAACCCAGCAGGAATCAAAGATGCCATCTCTGGAGCGTTGGAGAACTTCTGCTCTGGCGAAATTCTCAACGGTGTCACGAAGATCATCGGAAGTTCCCTAGACGTCCTCATGGGCAACTACTCGGCCAACCAATCCTCCACTACCACGTGAGTCATTCACTCTGCTTGCTAATACATCGGCACCGTACGTCTTAGCAGAGGCTTAATTTGTGGCAGATCAGTACTTTCCACAGGAACCCTTGGCGGACTTGCTCGAATCGACACAGACCTGTACTCGTGAGTATTCCCACCTCTATGACCTATCTCCGGTATTAATACGATCAAACAGATATCGCTTCACATCTTCATCACTCTCTTCCATCACCGAAGATGTCCTTGTTGCGAGCATCGTCATTTCAAGTTGCGACATCAAGAACCTGACCCGAAACGACATCGCCTCCATCATCCAAGTCATCTACAACTCCGTCGGCGCAGAAGAGATGAGAAAGATTCAGGCTATCCTGCTAGATGCCATCTTCCCACCCCAAGTCGGCATTCGCTCTTTCGGAGCTGAAGAGCATCAGCCAAATCCCCTTGCGAATCTCGGCTTGGTCACTAATGATAATTGGAGCATCACACGCATCAATGGCCAGAAAGTTCCCATCATTCCCATTGTCCGTTACAGCGATCTAGATGAAATCCGAGACAGGTATAATAACATCGATGGCCATGACAAGGTCGTGGAGGAGCAGCTTGAAAAGGACTTCTTGGAGGTTAACAAGCATGACTCGGATTTGAATGGGCACACCAATGGGACATATGAGCGTCATCACCACCATCCTAAGCGCGAGGAATTCGAAATCCTGCCTATGGTCGAGTATGAATGGGAGACGGGTGATGTTCGCAAATCATGGGAAGAGCTCGGCCTGAAGGCCAAGGCTCTTGTTACTTCACGGTGGGTGAAATTACTCACTTTCAACCCATAATTCTCACGTCTTTCATTAGAATTGTCAACCACATCCTCGAATGTCCAAAGAAGGCTGGGCCGTTCAAAGACAAGGCCAAGACTCACGATGGCTTGCATGTGTTCTTCAAGTACTATGTGCTTCGCTTCCCAGAAGAGAAACAGAGTGCTGATGTGAAGCTGCTCATGGTGGAGTCTTACATGGAGGAAAGCCAAGTACAGAATGATCAACCGTTCTCTGTAAGTCGACCAACTCAGTCGCTTTATTCCAACGACTCTCAATCTTACGATCCTCTCTCTAGATTACGAGGGTGGAAGATCTGGGCATATTGATGGCAGCGCCGCTGAAACCGGCTTTCATTGCTTTGCCACAACAAGTCAAAGAGGACATGAGACAGGCGTAAGTAGCAGTGACCACTTTAAGGCTGCGAGAGAATTCCACTGACAAGTGTTCAGCATCTACGATTGGGGCATGGAGCCTGCTAATCAAAGAATAGGGTTAGATAATAACCTTCCATTGCGCCGTAATGTTGTCGTTCAGTGGGAAGACGACAACGGGTTACCTTGGGAAGTCATTTTTGACATGGTCAATCGCGAGAGCCCTGATGAATGGACACTGAAAATTACGAGGATCCCTGAGCCTGTAAACCAGGGATCCTCGTAAGTTTCAGTGTCCATTCAACACCCTCCTAATGACTCAGTAGGATATCGTGGAAGTTGAGTAGTTTGCTGGGTGGTATTTGTTGACAGGCCATATGTCTCTCTCCTTCGTTATGTCTTTCCTGCTCCGATGCCGCTGTTATAATGCCTTTTGTCATTCTTATATATTTATCGACTGTCTTTACAGCTTCTATTTCCGCTGAATACCTTTTAGCTCTGAGTAAATATAAATTTCTTTTACCACGACTCAATGTCCGCTATAATTTTCTAAAGATGTTAAATATCACCACAAAAGCTGAAAAGAGCTTCTTACCCCCAACACCCAGGTCCTGCAAATATATATCTCTCCCTTACAGTTGAGCCTCGCTACAACAATACGAAAAATCCTAATCGTTCAAAGGTATAAGTGTTCAAAGCTCGAGTTGCTTAAATTTTTCTGAACGAAGGCCGGTGGTTAGGACTCTAGAATACTTCGCTTCGTCTTAGCCGAAGGGAATGAGCTTCTACTATTTTTATCTGCAAAAGGCAATGTTCTTACTCGTTATTGCGAGGTTCAACTGTACATCTCCGAGATTTTCTTTGGACATACGACCCCGTGTAACCAATCGCAACTCCTGGTATCCGGTCCGAAGCGCAAAAAGAAACGAAAAATCACATGCAATTCCGTCGTCTGGAGCGATTCGCCTTGCTGACTGTCAGATACAGCCAGGGCATACAAGATCTCGTACTGCTCAAAAGACGATCTAACCCCACCAAATCCATATCCATAGCAGAATCTAGGGGTAAAGATACAAGTGGCCTGATGTTACTTACGGAAAGAAACAGGTTTCTCGAAGTCGTCTTTTTAACCTTAATACCTGTCACTTTACGAAACTTTTACAGGAAACCCCTGATTTAGGTACAGGCCGCCTAAACTCAGCTTTGTTGTGCGGCGTTGCAACTCTGATCTGTTCTGTAATTAGAAGGGGATTCTCTATCCGCTCCTCTGTGCCACAAAAACTCCTGACAATTGGAGCCTGCATTGTAACAGGTAAAATAGAGTCTTAATTTCAGTCTAAAGAGAAGAAGAGAAGAGAGGCTTTCTCATCTAAAATACAGTGGTTCTAGTCAGTGCGGCTAGTGCGGTTCTAGGGGCAACGCGCAGAGGCAATGGGGGCCTCGCTTAGGAGGTAATGCCTAGGTGCGATGGCTGGGGGCGATGCACGTGATTCCCAATTGACAACTCCCCACCATGTGATCGATCAGATTCAGTGATTCTTCAGCACATCTCCAACTGACTCGCAAAAGCTACACTTAAAGTGTTAAACCCTCTTTATCGTCGAAACCTTACTAATGGTTTTTGCGGATCCGTTTCAGACTTATTAGTTGCGGTTCGTGGGTGATCGTTGCAGAGCGTTGTAGAGCCGGCGGTTCGGTGATCTCGACAATAAGGATTGCCAGCAGTGCGTCATAATCCAGCACAGCGGGGCGAGCCTTTGATTAATTTCGGATACCAGAGCGAGCTCGACGTATTTCCTAACGATCGCATCGTCTCGCATCTTCCCACTCTGCGACCATCAGTAAGGACTTCCTCAACATCTACTATTTTCATCCTCTTCAACATTCCGTTCCTTTGTCACCATCCCATCACACTACAGTCCCAAAATAGCAACCAACTTTCTATCTCTATCTCGACGTTTTAGGTTAAGATAGTATCTTCTGCTCCTAAATACTCGAATTTATTATATTCTAATATCTAAAATACGGATTTTATATATTCTTAAGACCCTTAATCCCTTACTAATTTAAACTATATTATAAAGAGATATTAGAGGGATCTTAATATTAATTCTCCTCCTTATCTTAACTTAAGTAATAGTATATATAACTATAATACTACTTTTTAGGCTATCTCTAACTAGTTAAAAGTATTTAAATATAAAGCTTATATTTAGTATATTATTATAATAACTTTATAACTATAATAGACTAGTTTATATCTACTTATAATTAATCTAATAAATATAAATTTATGCTAAAGAGTCCACTAGACTTCAATGACCAAACAATTAATCCCACGGTTACACCTGCGGTTACTGCAGGGTCACACCTGGAAGGAGCAGGAAGTACCGTGGTCGGTTGGGTCACAGGAGCATAAGCTTTGGATACAATTGAGATCAGTTTAGATCAGTAACCTATTCAATCAAATTCCTGATTCAATGAGTCTCCCCTCTTCCCTACAAATCCTGCCTGATATCCGCTGAAAATACTCAAATTCTCTCCTAATACTTCCCGGATTCGTGTCTTGTTATCTCTAATGGCCTCTCTTAAAGTTTTATGTAACAGCCTTAATATGCAAATCGAAAGTCCAATCGTCTACTGGCTGTATCAATCCTATTAAGAGTATAGTCAGCACGCTCCTGTTATCCGCATTAATATCCTTGTCCGAAACTAAACGGAGCCAGACTTACCTCGGAGTCATAGCATTCCATTTCTTGTCCCGGATCCTGTTCTTCGTAACGTAGTAGGCTTTAGTCAAAAGGAACAGCGATATCACCATCACGTTGATCCCGAGCAGGACGCGGTTTCCGCGCTTGTAGAGTGGCTTGTCGTCGGTTCGATAGATGTTGGCGAATATGATGCTTCCCAATTGAACGCACACTAAGTAGAACAACCATGATTAGACTCAAGCTCCGGGAGATCGTTGTGAAAGAGATTCTAACTTGATGTTCTTACAATTTTCATCACGCTATCCTTGGCAGCAGCACGTAACATAACACCGCATACATTCCTTTAACAGTTCAAACACCGAATTATGTTTGGGTTCTCAACTAGTAACATTGTGTACCGTCTCGAGTAATCTTACTAAGTAAATAAACACGCATCATATTATTTCTCTTAGAGAGGTAGCATCTAGGTTTTCTACCTCTTACTTATCATATAGCTAAAGAAAGAATGAAGAGAGGACGAGAGAGAAAGCTGAGTTATATATGCGGCTTGGGCGGTCACGTGGGAGGCATTGCACACCTATGGAAGGACAACTGCCGTAGATTTATTTGCCTTGCTAGGCAGCAAAATCTAACCAGTAGTAGGCAATGAGTTCAATTTTCTATTTCTCTTTCTCCTCAGCTGCTGTCATATCAGCAGTGATCATTTTCGTTGATGTACCGTCCAAGAATAGAATGCGTCGGGCCATATTGAACTCCTCCCATGGTTCTAAACCATAGCAAAAGTTTAAAACACCAGCGCTCATGTCATCCTGGCTTAATGCAAGTTCAGGGTAGACTCGGCAAGGCGGTTGATAGAATGTCAATGGAATCCCAAGCGAGTGCCACGCAAACCCTTGCAGCGGCCCTGGGAACGGGTCAACGCATCCGACCCTGTAAATGTAGACACGTCTTCCTTGGTTGGCAACGAAAGATGCAATCTTTAGGACTGGATTGATGAATGACTCTTGGGTTGACCAAGCGATAACCTCCTGCTGAGTCCATCTCTCCTCGGATATATATTCGGGGACAGATACATGTGGCACAATCGACCGCGTAAATTCCACAGTGTCTCGTATTGAAAGGTCCTTTGAAAGAGCCAAAAGAAATGCGACTTCATCTTGGGTATTGCCGAAAATAACTCTGTCCCACCAGGAAGGAATATCTCCCCAGAATATGGACGGATCTTGACTATTTCAGTCATAGCCAGGAAACCAGTGAGGGTCTTCGACTGGAAAGGAGAAGCTTTTATCGAAAATGTCAACGAGCTGCTCTGTAGTAAGAGATCGAAGTGCAGCAAGCTTGTCCGCGCCTGAGGCATCATATGAGATTCCAGCAGATTCGACGAGCTTATCAAACCTGGACTGTGCCTCTTCTGGCGTCCACAATCGAGGCGCAGGAGGAGACTGGAGTAGAGCTTGTTGAAAGAGAGGTAATCCTCCTTTTAGATGATACAAGACAGAGACAGCGCCGGCTGACTCCCCCGCGATTGTGACCCTCGAAGCGTCACCCCCGAAATGATGGATCGAGGATTGGATCCACTGAAGAGCAATTCTTTGGTCGTTGAGGCCTTGGTTTGGTATGAAATCCTCGCCAAGACTTTTTGTTTCTTCGATCAGCTCTTGTGACGACAAAAATCCAAATACATTCAGTCTGTAATTTATCGACACAATGATAATAGGTCTTCCAATCTCCAATGATCTTTTGATTAGATGGTTTCCGTCTGAAAAAAAAGGGGGGTAAGTATGGCTTGGTTTGTTGAGAGCATATGTTGAACATACCAAATTGAGTAGTGTTATCTCCAACATTGAAGGCGCCTCCATGGATCCATACAAAGACTGGTAACCTCGAGGCAGTCGTTAAGGAAGTTGCTGCAGGGGGAGTGTAAATATTCAAATGAAGACAGTTTACTTCGTCTGGTGCCTGCGACGAAGACACTTTCTCATACAAGTGCGCCATCAGAGATTCACGCTCAGTAGCTTCCTGTGGGCATCTAGGGCCGTATCGAGATGCATCAAGGTCTGCATGGTGGTTCGAGATCGATATAGGCGTCGCAGTTCTGAATCGTACGGGAGCTTTTGCATAAGGGATATTCAGGAAATTCGCAATGCCCTGCTTCGAGATAAAGCCTTTCAATTGGATTTTGCCAATGGAGAGGGTGAAATCCTCAAGGTGGTTGTCGAAATAGCCGTTCGCCATTATAATATTAGAACTTTGTCTGTGAGAAAGATGCTGTTGCAGAATACCAGCGGATTCACAAAGAGAGATGCAGGCGAAGCTGCTGGTTTAAATGCCGAACGCGTCCCTACTAGTTTGACTACTGCCGAAACACCTTTCCGAGCTGAAGGTCTGGAGGGGGACCGATTTATCGCCGGCGAGAATAAGGACATTTTCACCGCGGCGATATCTATTGAAACGGTCGGTCTGAGATGCAGCGAGCCGGATCGGATGAGGGCCTTTGAGCAACGTAAAGCGAAATGCCGAGATCACATGCCGGGAGTAGGCAGCCTGTATTATTCTGATCGCTCCCATGGCGTAGACACGGGAAGCACTGGGTGATGAGGTTTAAAGATCAGGTTGCAGGATACAAGGAAAGACGGGAGAAATGCAGTACTAGGGGCCTGTCTCGATTAAAGCCGTAAGAGAAGGGCGGGCAAGAGCCGAGACTGGTGGTGGTGGAGAGTGGAGGGTGGGGAGTGGAGTGGAGTAGAGTGGAGTGGCCAGGCTACCCAGGTTTAGCTGGTTGTGGGGAGCGCTTGGCCAGGGTTATCTGGTCGTCGGGGGCGCTAGGGGAGCTAGGGAAGCTGGGGCGCTACTGTAGTTCTAACTCGTATGCTTTGAGGCTTTATTGTCAAGCAACCACTATAGATGGAAATCGCGAGTTCCAACCGCTTCGCCTGAAACTCTAGAGGGAGAGGCAGGATCTGCTCTTTCGAGCTCTCGTCTCCCCGCCTCTGGAGTTCTGCCCCTGCGCGGGGTGCGCGGGGTCCCTCCACAAACGCAAGAACAAGACCTTGATTCTATCGGCACCCTCACACACAACAAACTCTCTGCGATACAATCCATCGTTAAGTACTGGAGCGACACAGTCCCGGGGAGCGATGGGCAGAAGTGGACAAAGTCTACCATCGCTGGCAAGTTTCTCTTCCCATCCGGAAAGAGATGAAGCACCAGCCAACGCAGCAATGCTTATAGAGTACGTTATCGGAGGCGGAACAGCTGCCAGGGTTGTTGGAAGCCCGAAGACGGTGGTAGACGAGCTCGAGCGGTGGGTCGAGATAGCGCATCTTGACGGCTTCAATCTTGCGCAGCTTGTCAATCCCGGGTCTTTCGAGGACATCATTGAGTTCGTCTTGCCGGAGGTGCAAAGGCGTGGTTTGTTTCGAACGAGGGTGGAGAAAGAGGGAGCCACCGCTCGGGAAGCATATATTGGAGTCGAGAACGGTTGGCTACTTCCTGATCATCCAGGGAGACAGTTTAGATGGGTTGCAGGAGAGGAGCCACCTGTCTACGCTGAACCTGAGAGGAAATAAGAAAGAGTGACTTTTGGAACTTTACTCACCACGAGATTCCAAGCAACCCTTACTCTTGAAATCAAGATTTTTTCATGTCCTGAGCGTGCCAGAAGCAACTTCGGCGAAGTATTCGAAGTATTCGAATAATGACTAAGGTATATAGCATTATCATAGAAAAGATGAAACAGCTAGGACAGCCCCTTTCGCCAATCATAAACTACTCATCCCGCTGCCAAAGGTTTCCTCTTTGGTATTGCAATGCTCGTGATCGGACTCAGCTGCGACTTTTCATGAAGGATTGGACCTCGGAGGTTTGAACACGGTGGGCAGACGGATTTATGAGGGGTAAGCAAGATGAAGCACTTTCCAGCTGCTTTCCTTCGAGTAGATCCTCCTCTCTGGGGACGTCTTGTGGGGGTATTGATGAAACATCCATCAGATGATGCGTTACCGAATTCAATTCGAAACTGTCGAGATTTCTGTATTGGAGTTGATTCGTATGGCTTCGGTCTTTATTAAGTTCCGTGTTATCAGGTTGGCATTGATCACCAGAGAGGATCCCATTGCCCAACAGACGTGGTCATTGTATCCGACCCCTGAATGAGTGAAGAATGAAGATCCTGCATGAGGTCGTCGACACCTTCCCACTGCATGTTCGGGTCGAAGACGTTCATATCCAGACCAAGATCCTGCATTGCCGAGTCCTCTAACAGCCATGGAGTAGGAGTGGTGGTCGGGTATTGCTGTAATTGAAGCCACTGGTCCTGGTATCCGCCTTCATACCCCATGGTGCCCATGTTTGGAATGTTTTGGTTGTTTTCCAAGACATGTGTCCCGGATTTAGCGTTCAGACCCTCGACCACGGGCTGCGACTCCACCTTCACACTCTCCTGTGTTGCTTTTTTGGTAGCCTCGGCTTCCCGCGCAGCTTTCAAGTCGGTCTCCCTCTTGTGCCTGGCCCTGGCGATTAGCTTTTTCATCGGCAGCCATAGCACTCCCGGTGCTCCTTGCTCGCGAAAGTTCTTCCAGTCCTGAAACACCGAGTCCAGTACGTTCCATGCCCGAGTCACATTATCGTCCGGTTCTCTGACACATAGTTCGCTTAGCAGATACGCAACAGCGTGCCACTGCACGATCGTACGAATATACCAGTGCCATTGTTTGGTTTTCTCAACTTCCAGATTTCGACGCAATTCCACTATTTTAATGCTTTTGATGAAAATTTGATCAGATGCTTCCTTGGCAATTGTAGGTTTAGACACGGCTTGGTTTAGAGGTAGGAGGAGGATAGATTCCATTTTGTAAATGAGGAGCTGGCACATGTTTTTCACGACCCAAGAAGTTGGGCTATCGTCTGTACAATGGCGGTAGTAGGTTTGTTGCAGATGGTGGCAAAATTCTTTGATAATAGATTCTTTGCCTGTGGCCGTGGAGCCGATAATGCTTGAGAGAGGAGCGTTGTTGTTCCGTGCTCGCTGCAGGGTAAAGACAGCGGATGTGAGCTCGCATGCAGTGAGTGTCAGGGTCATTTCTGTGATGCCAATGCGAGGTTCGGGAGGAGCGGGAGCGTTTGGGAGAAGGTCTGAGTCGTTGATATTGGCTGGAAGATGGGTATCATAGGTTCCAGCGGCGATTGAAGGCTCGGTGCCATGTTTCTCCGAGTTTCGAAAGTCAAGAACGCATAGTTGCCACCATAGTCGACGTCGAATCTCACACTCGAAAGGTGGTAAACCAAAGTGAGTACCGTCGCGGTGCAAACCAAGGGATTGAGCTACGGCCGTAGCGGATCTTGATAAAGCCCATCCGACCCGACTGTCGTTTTGGCAGCGTATTATCGTCAAATAGAGCACGAATGCTTGTAAAGTGGTAAGATCTGTTGAGTCGAGGAAGCCAGCACGTGCAAGGGCTTGTTCTAGGCCAAAGCAATAACGGTCTAGGATGAACTTCTTGTCTGATGCGAAGTTTATTCGTACTTCATCGGCAGTCATGCTACAATGTTCAATATGAGGTAAAAACGATAGATCCAAAATTCTTACCTAGCAATGACAGAAAAATATATTCCAAACAGCAAGGCCTCCTCACTTTTGCTCAAGGTGTCAAGATCATCTGCTGCTTCTTTCATCATCTTCTCCAAAGATGGTTTGTGTAGCATCTTGAGCAGTGGATCAACTCTTTCGATGTATACTTGAAAATAGAACGGTAGTTGAGATGGTAGAGGGTGAAGCTGGCGGAGCGCGACATTGGAAGAACTGTACCCAAAAACGAAACTTTGATGGTTGTTTTCGGGGGGTGAGTAGTCTTGGGTTTCCGGAGACGAATCTTCGTCCTCTTCTTCCTTGTAGTCTTCAGACACCAACTGGACAAGGTCATCTACCTGGTTTAGGATCAGCACGACTGTCGAAATGGTATAAGGCCCGGCATATATACCTCTTCGGTCACTCGAGCCCAGAAGTTGTGGTTGACATAACGGCTACTCCCCTCTTCGGATATCACCAGTGTACCAAAATCTTTCTCCAGCGGCGGTGCCACGTTGTTTACGAAAGTCGGAGATAATTCAAGCTCGTGTTCTCCAGCCAATCCCAACCCCGATTCCAATCTTGGTGGATTTGTGTCTTCGTACTCTTCGTCCGGAGGTTCGGATTTCTCCACCATGGCCTCTCCATCTGCGTGTCCATGGCCACTGAGTTGTTTCACGACACCTGCTTGCAAGAACATATATTAGCGAGAGTGACACCAGTTCCTTGAGCTTCAAGTACTTGCCTTCAAGCTTATTCAGCCTCTTAATCAGCTCGACCTCTCTTGTACTCAAGCCATCGGCCTTCCGTGGCTGTCTCGGCGCTCTCTTTCGCGGCGCATATTCACAGTGTAGCCCTAACCGCCGGCAATTGGAGCAAAAGGGCAGCTTGTCGCATTTGACCTTGCGCCGTCGACATGTTGCACAACTGCCCTGTTGATGGAGGGGTAGCTCACCAGCGGACTCGTTGGATGGGCCTGCGAGAGGTGGATCGGGACTTGTTGTCGAAGCCATTGTCGCGATAATGTAGAACAAGATGACCTCGATTCCGGTGCTGCTGGTGTTTATCGCCGTTCCACCATGATGTTGTGGAATTGCGCATCGTCTGAGGTCTAGAAAAGATGGGATTGTTTTAGTGGGCGCTGCACCTTGTCGTCGGTGGCTGCAGACCTGTGGCGCAGAACCCCCCCACGGCCCAAAGAGCCTCGGCAAAATAAAGGGGCTTGATAAACGCATGGATGCATGAATCTACAATGTGTTTTGAAGTCACTTGAATGCGCTTCAAGTATCACAAAACTAGAGGCTGTTGGTATAAATTGCATGTTTACAGAGGATGAATGTATTGCATTTCATTAAATCTGTGGGCCGCGAGCCCAAAAATCTCGATGCCTTTGAATGATCAACAATCCAACGCGGACAAGTTCTCGAGTCAACTCAACACCGTAAAGTATTGTGTGGCTTGTCTTTAGTTGTCAAAACCCATTTTATCCTTCAGAATTATTTGATCTACAGGCATACAAAACATCCCAAAGTAATTTGAAGTACCCCTCACCGCATCTCGCAAGAGACCAAAGGTAGTTCATCTGCACAGAAAGACACTCGCCACTTGTCCTCATTCCAAGAAAGCTCTCTGAGCAGATGCAAAGAATGCTCGAGCGTTGGCATCACTCCATCTGAGATCCTGGATCCATTTGTTGCGCCTGCCACTAGTCTCAGCCGCGAGGAAGCCATCAGCCCACTTGTCTCGGTAGATTTGCACGTTGATCGAGGGATATTTTTCTTGCAGACGCAGGGCGTGATTTCTGGCAGTGTCACGAATTTTTGATCCCCACTCTCTGCCTTTCTTCTCGGCCAAGACGGGTGTATCGTTGTGATAGAACCCTGCGTAAATCCTTTGTATGCCAACTTTCTGAAACATCTTGATGGACGTGTAGTTTGCCAGGAAAGAGTAGTTGGAGATGGTACGATCATACATCTGGAATTGAATCATTATTTCATGCTCTTCCTTCTCATTATATAGGCCATATACGACTTACCATTCGTATTTTCGTTCCTTCCCCATTCAAAGTCCATATGCCATATCCGCGGACATCTCGACAAGTATGGAGTAAGGGCTGAGTGAAGTGCATCCTAGCAGAAGCGCTTATAGCCCAGGCTCTCGATTCAACAAGCAGCAGTCGTACAAATCGAAGCCCAACATTGTAATCTTTGCCAATATCTCGAAGCAGTTTTGTCCAAACTGGCTGTAGGGTCCGCAGGACTTGTAGAAGGTGTACAAATGATCCAGTTTTAGCCTGGTTCTAAATCAGTTCTATGTTCTGATCTTTCTTGAGATGTGGCAATGGAGCACTTACCGACAAGCGTTCGAATGCTTTTAATGCGCTCATGATCCTCTCCAGATAGCCCCGAAAGAACCTTTGAGCTGTAGCTTCGTCTTTCGGGGTGAGGCTACAGAGCTTCTAGATTCCCAATCAGCATTGCATCTCTCACAAAGTTTCCCAGAGCGAAGTTCTTACCGGATGCGTCGTGTTTTCAACGAAGTCCAGAAAGGCCAAGGCTTCTGGCTGAAAACCTCGAGTCGCTGATGATGCAGTTCGGAAAAAGGCTCCTGCCTCAAAACCCTTCCAACCTAGATCTTGGATCAAGTGATGAGAATTTCCGGCTTTGAAGGCTTCCGTGAGGGCTACGGCCCACCATAAACGAACTTCGTCCAACGTAAGAGTTGCTTCCACGTAATCGGCCGTCTCATCTCCCACCTCAAACTGTCCAGGGTCACCAACCTTTTGTCGAACCTCATTCAGCTTCGCCAGAGCTGGTTCGGCTCCATCGTTTATGGTACGACCCCAGTCCAGAGCCTTCATGGTGACGTCGTCTTCATCGTCATCGCTTGATAGAGTGACTTGGAACAATTCAATCATTGCCCGTGCTGCACGCAAACGTTGATCGTCCGATAGCAGACAGAAGTTTGTGACGATCACTTCTCGACGCTGGGAATGGTTAGCATATTCAACTACAGAATAAAAGTACCCACTCACTGCGGATGAATCATCACTATTTGAGGACCGAGCAGAGACTGTGCTTTCATAGTATAGGATGAAGGCTGCTAAGAAGCTCTTCACCACTTCATGCCTGACGCCAGCCACAGACAAGTAACTGCGAAGCAGATTACCGACTCTCAAGCCCAGTTCATCCCATACATTACACGGAACGGCGTAGTAATAATAGGTCAGGTCTTCGCCGAAGTTGACCAAGATGTGTTTTTGGGCGCTTGCGATGGTAGGTAGTCCGGTCTGTTATCTATGTCAGCGGTTGCATTTCGTCGTTATCACAAAGAAAGATTGCGATGCTGGAGCGGAAGATTACAGACTTTAACCATTCGAAGAAGCGGTTCTCTGAATCTTTGAAAGATCCTGTTCGCAAGATCCTCCTTCGAGTACGAAAGGGCGTTGCTCTGAAGGCTCATCAGCATACTTTGGAAAATAAATCAAGTTGCCAACAGAGAGTTACTGGAGCAGCCAACTTTTGGAGAAGCGCTCCTGCGTCCATCATGAACTTGAGTACCGATTACGAGCCTCACAGTCCGTTTTGAAATGAAAAGGAGAGGGAAATTCTGACCATAGAATGAGCAGCCCCAAGAAATATGATGGGAGAACTAAGAGCATGCAAGGCACAAAGGCCAAAGAACTATCCAGATGGCGAGAAAAGGCAGTACTTCAAGCAGATTCTAGCATTTGGAAGCAGATGAGAAGCTCTTTCAAGTACTATTTTAGGCAAACTCCTTCCGTACACGATTTCGAGACTCCCTTTCAACTCTGCTTTCTGTCTCAGACGCCTAGGTGATAGGGGTACACCAGACTGAGGAATAAATAGGGAGGAACTTTGATGGTTCATTGTGTTTCTGAATCTGAAAGAATCTAATACACTAGAATGTCAACATTGCTCGCAATTAAGAGAAAGAAATCTCTTACATTTGAAGGCTAAAAGCTTGGTGGGGTTACCATGCAACAAATTCCAAAAAGGTGAGAAGGTGCTGGTCCTCATAAATTTAGGATCACGTGGCCCGTGCTGCTTCTAGGCCTTTATTTACTGTTCTGGAAGCAGCGTATCTGCTATAGTCTTGAATTAATCTTTTCAACCCCCCCCCAATTTTCATCGCCAGGTACTATTAGGGGCTCTACTTAGCGGAAAACATAGACATTACTCCCATCACTACACTGCTTCAGGGGCTAACGTGTGGGGTAAGACATTTTGTTCCTCTTCTGCTGAGTCAATGAGTCGATTAATGGGAACTGACTATCGAGTAGTCCACCTTGACCCCATTAGAGGAAGACCTCGCCCAGCGAATCTTCAACAAGTTCAAAGATCGATATCTCGAGCTGACAAAGGTTCGTGACCCCATTCTAATTTCCAGAGCCAGAACAATTTCACCCACAATGAGATCGAAACAGATAACTGACAAGCAAAAACTTAGGACTCAAATATTGGTAGACCTTCCGCCAACGTCGATGAAATAATCAAAGTATTTGAACGAGACCTCGGCGGCGATTTGACCTACTCCTACGAGGTCCTGCCCCGACATATCTTGGAGAAGATGGGTTTCCGAGTGTCGCTTTTGATGCAAGACTTTCTTGTCTCGAATAAGGTCAACTGGGCGGTCCTTTTGGAAGAGCATATGCTGGCTGTGCTCACTTATCATCTCGCTTGGAATCAGATCGACTTGTCAGGTACAAAGGAGAGGCTTGAAAAGGTAGCGGGATTCTTGCTTCAGGTATCCTTAGCCCAGCTGATATTGTTACAGAGCGGCGAACGAACATTCCACAACTGCTCTTTCCTTTCCGATGATCAGCGTGTCAGAGCCGCACGCGCAGAGTTGAAGCTCGTCCCAGTAGCTCTGTCACAGAAGCCTCAAGGTATGTGGAATATCTAGATCTCCAGGTTGTTCACATTTGTTTATAGAGCTCAGCTGAACCAACAGGTATCCACACTTGACGAAGTGGAAGCTCACAACATCCACGCCAAAATCTTGGTTACGGTTGCGGATTACCTGCAGATTGCAGAGAAGGTAGGCACGCACTACTATCTTGAATCAACACCTCAATGAAAATGACTAATCATTGGTTGATGGGCTGCTAGGAGTTACTGTCAAAATCGAAAGAAGATTTCTTCGACGCAAGAATATGGGAACTCATCCAAGATATTAAAAAAAAGAAAGCATTCCAGTCAGTATCTGTGTTGCCAAAAAGGTGCTCATACAAGCAGGACTTCAATTCATCCATCGACAAAGCATTGATCAAGACATTGACTCACTGGTCCAATTCTGGTTGACATACGAAAAAGTACACGAAGGGAATGGTGTATGGGTACACAACAGGGACACGAAGAGGGTTGGGCTCGTGAGTATTCTAATTTACAGAGATAAACCAACTGCTGATGGTCGCTACTTTCAAGGTTTGGGATAGCCATGCCAGCAATTATCTATTTCTGGAGAAATTGTTTGCTAGGGAGACTCTTCAGAGAGCCCGAATTCCTCTGCTACAGATAGGCCTGAACAACGTCGATACGGAAGGCATCGCCAGTAAGAAGGGCAGGGAGTTGAGTGTTCTGCTGCGCAACTCAACGAAAGGGAATGCAGCCCTTCTGCACAGAGCAGGAGAGAAGGCGATAACTGAGGAGATAATCCGGGAAATGATTGCAAACGCCCTGCAGCAAAGCTCGGACATGCTTTGAGCCATCGATTGGAATAAGGAGAAAGTCCAAGCATTCTTTAGAGCAGCGCAGTTTGCTGTTATGGAGAAAGTCTGAGCTTCTAATCGCATTCCACTTTGCTTGTACATGGTACTTGCTTTAGTGCGGGATGATGGATCGAGTGCACTCACCCTCACTACGGATAATGAGCAGAATCACCCTTCATTGCTATGATCCCAACTGAGTAATTCCAAAAAGGACCAGAACGAAGAACATCCCGTCTTTAACTATCACGTGACTGGATCCTTTACCAAGAAAGGACCGCTGTCCGGGGCCACAAATCCACAATCAATAGTCATTTTCAATGCCGAGAACGAGGACAGGGTATAAAATCTGTGAATCCCACATTCAGCTGAAATTGAAAACGTTTCATGGCGTTCACAGGTGAGCACTTGCCGGCCTGTTCTGCCGCATGTCTTCACCAAATGGCACCGCTGATAACGAGGAAATTGGGGATCCACCAGGCTGTGTTCAAAAATTTTACCCCTTTGTGTGAAGTGCAACTTTGCAATCAAGGCTTTGGGCTTCAGGCCTAACTCTTACGAAGCCATGAAATTGGAAGTGTGAAGGACGCCACGCTTGACGTCGATCCTCACGAAACTGACGCGCTAAACGCGTCTCTGTGCCCCACGCTAGTGAGACGTGAAGCTCAACCTCCTCCTTTTCACAGCCCGTGAAGCCATCACGAACCTCTGGCTTGAGCACCTCGAAAAGAATGCGTGCTGATGTTGGCAAGGACCAGTTGCCTCATGCCGATTATAATCGCAAGGAATCCTGAAAGTTCTTGAGTCTTGGTGGCGTCGGTAGCAAACAAGAAGAGCAAACACTTCGGACAAGGATAGGCCTCATGAGCTATCACTACTGCACCCCGGTGTGCTCAAAGAGCGTGCTAGGGGCTCGATTTCGCTAGCAAGCCAGCTCTCAGAGCTCTTCACGAAGTCAAAAAGTCTCTGTGGAAGAGGTCCGCTCAGGGCTTAATAAGCCACCCTCCATCTTCTGCTCTTCCATTATCCTTGTTGGACCGGGGCAGCAGAAATATGTTCCGGCAGCTTGGTCGTCGGTACCCGGAGTGTTTGTCTCACAAGGGTCGACATGGAAACAATCAAACTGACCCTGGTGCGAACCGTGGGGGCTTTCGAAGCTTCAGGGGCCTGGACAACGCGTGCTAGATGCGGAGTATTTCTCGAGCCCACACGCTCCCCCATCTTTCCTCTTTATTGATTATATCTCTAGAGAGTCTCCGGTGCTCTCACTTTTTGCGGCCTCAAGTTTGCTCTGCATCTAAGCAATTCATCTTCTCATTCAATTCACAAATTTGACAGTTAAGTGCTCAGGGAACAATCCCAACCTGCGCGACGTACATCAGAAATGTATCCCTCGAGATTCGAGGCCACGCCTGTGCCAGCCCCAGGGTGTCGTGTTTCGCGTTACGAGCTTGCCTCCGTCTATCGTGATGCGCGAGCTTTGTTACAGGCAGGAACAAGTGATGCGCGAGCTTGGGTACATACAGGAACAAGAGATGATGTTATTGATCTCACTGGGGAAGACGACGATATCGAACCACAACTTTGCGACCAAATCAGCTCGCTTGCCATAGCAGCACCATTCGAGCCATTTCAAATCAGACCAAGAGAGCGGTCTGGTCAAAGGCATACTTCCGGAACTACTTCGCCAAGCACTCAAGCATCATCCTCCCCACGAAGATCTCAGTCTTCGCAAAGCTCGGCCACCACTTCTTCTCGATCGAACAAAAGAAAAGAGTCCGAGTCCGAGTCCGGAGATGCCGGCGATACACGGTCTGGGTCAATCAAGCGTCGGCTGCGACCGAGGGGGCAGGTGAACTACAACGAAGATGCTGCATTCGGTGAAGCTATGGATCTAGACGAGCCAGAACCAGAAAGGGATATGCCTGAGTCAATTGAGCGATCTGCCAACGACTCGAATGGCGAGAGCGACAGCAACGCCAGTGATACAGAAGTATGGGAAGTGAAGCGCGTTGTGGCGGAGAAAAGAGGACCTCGAATTCACGAGTTCTTGCTGGACTGGGTGGGATCAGACGAACAAAACTGGATAGCGGCGAGGCGGTGCCAGTGCAGAGATTTGATTGCCGACTTTCGAGCAATTCCACGGGTACCAGCAGACACACATTATCTGGCTAATTTGGAGAGGAACAGGCTACGAAGAGCTGACAATGCTAGGAGGACTGGTGCAGCCCGACCTCAGAATATCAGACCGAAAGGCCCAGGATCATATCGCAATCCGAAGACAGGAAGGTTCGAGAAGCGTAGAGCCACGCCGCAACTACCTCTGTTTGACGTGGAAACATCCGACTCAGATACTGAAGATGAGCCGGAATCTGAGATTGGAAGTCCCGAGCCATCGTCTTGGAGAAGGCAAGAGGCACACATACGCACACCGTCGAATACCCCAAGTCTCGACCATTTCAGCGCTTCGATAAATGGTTCTCCGGCATCAATGACATCCGACATTCATCCTCCAGATCTACAACAAGATAACCTCGAAGAAGCTGAGGAGACAGTCGTATGGGTCCGAAAGACCCCCGCTGCCGACGATGACAGTTCTTCACAGCCATCTGGTGACAAAGGTAAGCGGCCTATCCAAACTGCAAAGATCACGTGGATTCGGGACACTCCTGGCTTCGAGGATGAGCATAGTTCATTCGCGCATTCCGAGGGCACGCTCGTGTTTACTTCGACCAAGTCAAAGACATCGCAGACTTCAAAGATTCCGTCTTTGGACGGCGCTGAACCAATGGCACCAGTGCCACCGAAGTTACCACACACTCATTTGAAAGCGTTCGGGCTCCCATCCATCAATTCGCGGAGCTCTCCAACTGTAACTCAGCAGACGAGTAGATGGACGGCTGTGAAATCTAGTGCAATAGCAACCTCTTCAGGCAGCCCACGTCAAGCATCTGTTATCCCGATGACAAAGCCAAAGGTATCACAAATCGCCTCGTGCAATTCTCCGTTGCTGCCAGCCATGATTGATCAACGCTGCAACCTTCCACAACAAAACTTGCCGGCAGTTGCTCAGGCAATAATAACTCGGCCAGGAAGTTTCTCAGGAGTTTCCAGCGTTTCCAGAACGCCATCATCTTCACACAGCGCATCCATGGGTCATATTAGAATTCCATTTCGTGCAATTTCAACGTCAAAATCTATGCCGCCACCTCCACCAAGATCTTCACCCCGTGCTGATCAGGAACCCGCAGGACTGCAGTCAGATGCACATCTCCAATTTGCCAAGCCAGTCGCATTCACTTCGCCCTTGCCTGTGGCCGTCTCTTCTCGTGGAGGGCAGAGAGTTCCTTTCACAGCACCCAGGGAAGCACGCACCTTGAAAAGACCGAAATTAAAAGCAAAGAAGCCCCTGGTAAGCCCTAGACGACCCGCCAACACCATGGCATTCGTTTCGAACTCTTACAAGCCTTCACAGCCAGCATCATTAAATTGGTCGCCCCCAGCGAGCCCTGTCAGGAGCACCAGCACCAAAAAATTCTCAGACCCTGCTCCTGGATTTGCACGTCTACCTGAACCTGCCGTAACCCCGTCAGTCGACTATGCCTCCAAACCCATGCCAACATCAGACGTGGCTGTACACTCCGTCAGAACCGAGCCACTCATTGACATCTCAGACTTGCTGGAGTTGGCAACATCGATAACAGCGGCACGACGATCAACAAGCAACATCCCGCTTCCACGGGCTATTCCCGAGACATCAATTCCACCGGAAGCCCCGCATCGAAGTTGCCAATCGATGACTGCATCGGCACCTGGAAAGGTACAACAAGCCGCTGAGAGCAAGAAATTTGCACCTAAGATGCCAGGTGGCGCAGGTGAAGTGAGACCATTCCCGCAACGAAAGACTAGCTACGTGCATCACGCTTCACAAGGCGCCGCAAAGAAGGTCCTTAGTGTTCATGGTGTCACGATCAACCTTGGGAAGTATTCTGATGGAAGTCGTTGCAATAGCTCAACAACAGCCACACCTGACACAATGCGGAAGAGTCGATCCCCAATTCGACGTGAGCCGCCAAACAAGGGAACAAAGCAGAGAAAATTTGTACGGGACAGATACACACAGGCAATCGAGGACGAGATTGCGAGCAACACGGGCCCACACGTCGCGTCCAAGAAAGCAATTGGGGCAATTCTGACTGCCGCATCTGCAAATGCCTATCGACCCGCACCCACAGTAGCAGTCCCAAGAAACATTGAAAGAAGTCCATCCGTGGCCACGAAATGGTTCATCGCGGCGAGGAAGAAGGAGAAGGAGGAAGCCTTGGCACGAGCACCCAAAGGTCTCAGGTCGGAGCTGAACAGAGACTTCGGCCCTTGGTATCCTCAAGGCCTGTGTGAAGCTGCTAAAAGGGTGGAGGCCGAAAACTTTAACTGGGAATGTAGACGTTTAGGTGTGAACTATTCCAGGGACACGCCTCTGCCTAGCATTGAGACATAACCTGGATCCTTCTATCAGCCTGCCCTTGGCAACTGCACTTCCGTCAAACTGGGCACTGTCATGTACATCAGCGTTATAGTACATTCAAGAGCTACTCACTTGACATTGGGGAAGTCGGTTCCGAACGATCAAATGATTGTTCCGCCTTCACGGAGAGCATTCGCTTATGCCACTGTTCACAGCTCCTTCCAACGTTATGCTAAGCACCTTCCCATACAGCACGCCTCGCGATGACTTCCGACTCAGTTTCTCACTTCAATTCATGGTTCCTTATCATCATTGTTCAGCCATTCTCTTGCCCAGCATATCTTTACCACACTCAGCACGATGTCGTCTCCAAAGCGCAGATCATCATACCAATTCCAGCTACCGCTCGCCTTCCAATTCACCCTTCCGATTATGCCGCCTTGGTCTTTTTGGAACTTCCGAATCGATGCAGACAAAGTCTTACATGCTTCTCCTGCACGGTTCGACACAAATCTAGTATCACGATGAGCGATGCCAGCAATGCGAAGCTCGGCTCGATCACTCAGGATATACTCTGGGGCTGTGCTTCGGACGAGAGTATTCAGAGCAGCGACGAGGAAGCAGTTGCGCCAGGTTCTCCATCAGACACCTTTTTCAACACCAGCGAGGATTCAGATAGAGATGGAGATTCTGCTGCAGTTTGAAATGTAATTGCAGCTGTAGCCGCAGATAGAGATGTGGATACAGATACAGATGCAGGCCCTCGCCCAAGCTCTTCGAACTTACGCAGCATGCGCAACAAAGATCTCAAAGCGAATGAGTTGCCGTCAGGAAACGTGGAGCTAGATCATACCGTCTTCAGCAATACAAACACGGTCATGGCATTTATGTACAATCAAGCACAAACAGTGGCAATTGCCCAGTATCACTGGGATTCTCGAATGTACCCACAGCCGTGCGAACAAGTAAGGCCCCTCAGGAATGCGTCAATCTGGCACTTCATCGAGAGGTCCAGCCAGCGCAGACAGGCTCAGTCCGAAAAGCTACTCTTTGACTTTCTCTTGGACTGCATAGGTGACGTCCCTGAGGATATGGTGGGCACACTTGGTGGAGAGAAGCAGGATATAATCTGTTTACCTCTCGTAGATCCAGCTACGGGCCCGATGAAAGGAGTGCTATCATGGATCAAGCTAGCTCGTGACGTAAGTTTAAGAGCTCGCTGATGCTTTTTCCGTCTGAATCCGCTGACCATTGTACCAGGTGGCTGTCAATGAATCAAAGCAGAACGCCCCTATCCCATCCTACAAGAAGTGGCACGACTGCTGGCTGTATCCTGTCGATGAAACCGAGCCTTCCGGATATCCTACTCGAAATATCTCCCTCGATGGTTTCAGGAACAAAGTCGGCTTGCACGAGATACTCTACCACCTGGTGAAGGGGCAGGTACCGAGAGGCCGGAAACTCGTTGTCCGTTGTCATCGGGTACAATTGATCGCTGCCGCTAAGAAGCTGCATCCGAATGCACAAGGCTCCGCTGTACAATCAAACTGTGACCAAAACATATATAATGGAGAGGTTTTGAGAGGGCGTGCCGCTCTAGAGTTGGGTGTCAGGTCGGCCTGCATTAACCCACAACACTACGGTACAATGTCAATAGACGACGAAGACGAAAGAGACGCATGCAACTTGGGAATGCGAATATCGTGCACCCACAAGCCGCATTGCATCTGGACAGGTCCCGAAGGCCAGCGTAGGAGATGCTTGGATCAAAAGACAATCGCGGCCTGTCCGCATAATGTGATCATGTGCAAGTGCAAAAATCAATGTTTCACGTGCTGGCAGTCTCCTCCCGAAGTTAGGACGAAAATACAAGTCGATTTGGTGGAGTTGGAGGAGTTCTTGGGCTTTGATGACCTGTTACCGGTAGATTGACGCGGTTTCTTACGAATATTATCAAAACTGGTCTTCGCTGTAGTCTAGATTGTTCCCTGCAGCGTAGTACAATGGTATCATTTCAGTTGTCTCACATGGCTTGCTATCGAGAGAAAAATTTTCGAGGGCTGTTGGACATTGCCTGTACAATGATCCATGAGATGTTGAACCTTCCACTAACCAAGATCCCATTAATCAAAGTATTCATTTCTAAACCATTTACACATGCTCCAACCCACTCACATCACCTGTATCTACCTGCAATACCTCCCAAACACACACCTGAAGTCCTTCCCATCTCCTTCACAATACTCAAACAATATACGCCCTTGCCCTCTTCGTAGCCTTCGAGTTCTTCGCAGCACTCGTAGCCTTAGCAGTCGACTTAGCAGCCGCCTTCGTCGTGCTCGAGGCCGCATTGCTAGAATTGGCATTGGCATTGGCATTTGCATTCCCGCTCGCGGCACCAACCGTGAACTTCTGGCAATCATCCTGCGCTCCCCGCTGCGCAACAGGCATCAGCACCGGCTGATGATTACTCGAGCTCGTCATGCTGCACACCCTGTAATTCCCGGCAGGCAACCCACCCGTGACCGTCGCGCTGAGCAATCCGTTCCCATTCCCAGCGTCGTTGATGCCTTTGAAGAACGCGAATTGCACTGGGTCAGGGGCTGTGCTAGGCTGCAGGCTGTTTCCTAGGTCTTGGACTGTGACGTGCGTGTGCCCGATGACTTGGCCGTTACTGGCGAGGTTTTGGGGTGCGGAGTAGTAGGTTGCGGCGGCGTTGGTGAACGAGCCGGCGGTCAGGCCTTTCATTTGTACGGAGATTGTGAAGGTTGTGCTTGCCGCGATGTTCTCGGCGGGCTTGGGGGACGTGATGATTGCGGAGATCATGTTGGATGTTGAGGGGATTTTGCCCATCACTGGGGGAGAGGTTAGAGTAGGTAATTGATGAAGGGGGAGGAGGGCTTACCGATGCCATTGCAGGAGCCGGTCTTGACTTGCAATCCATTAGTTAGAGTTTGGCCGGAGCAGAAGTTGATGAAGTTTGCGGTGTCACTGGTAAGGTTAATTATTTGCGAAGAGGGTATTGAGCTTAAGATACTTACGTTGCTGATGCAGCCTGGCCATCTGTCGGAGTGGCGTTTCCATCATCGGCGCTTCCAGTCTGGACGGCGTTGGACTTCAGGCATGCGGTACCCGCTGCTGCATTACTGGCTGCTGCATTGTTATTGTTGTTGTTGGCAGTGGCCGCCTTGGTCGCTGCTGCTGCCGCGGTTGCTGCGGTGGTGGAAGTTTTGGCGTTTCCTCCTCCGCTGTTGGCTTTGGCAGCATTGTTGTTATTGTTGTTGGCCTTGTTCTGTCCTCCACCAAAGCCTCCACCTCCACCCCCAAAGTTTTGCGGCGATCGAATAGCCAAATATCCAACATCCGGTATGGAGAAGGCCTCGGTCAAGGCAGCTGCACACAGTAAAACAGCTGCAGCTTTGGGGAAGAACATAATGTAAATATGGTAGAAGAAGAGTGGCTGGCACGTTAAGGAAGTTGCAGATAAATAGTCTCGTCGATCCACAATCGAGACAGCAAATGAATAAAAGCGAATCGGTGCAAATCCAGTGCAGTAGAATCTTAAAGAGAGTGACTGGCGAGAAAAACAACACGGCTAGAAAGAAGAGTTCAGAGAAGGTAAGCACTCGCCAAGGGGACCTCAGGTATATACCTGCTCCCGTCGTTCCTTTTCGGGACATGCATTGTTCAAACGCCACTTGGCGTGACGGCTTGGCTGCCCAAGCGTTGGATGCTGCCATCCTAACTTCGGGTGAAAATGGATGGAATTGGGTGAGGAGGAAGGATTTGCCTCCGAGGAAGAGGGTTGGGGTGGAGCTAGCCGCGCCAAGGTGCGTGAGGAATGCTTCATATCTCGCTTATTGAAGTTTCGTCTCGAACTTTACGACCTCATCTGATGGTCATATGATCGATTGGATGGCAGGATGGAATGGATAGGTGTCTTCGAGTAGAGTTGTACTTGAGCTAAGGTGGGTACATAGAACTTGACATGAAATTGTCCATTCTGGCTTGGACGACGGAAACCCAATAATAAACAAACGAAAACTGAACCGTAATCAAAACTACGATAATACGTCTCTGGCATCTAGAATGCCCAGCTCCAAGAGCTCCTGGATGTTAAAGCGGCAGATGCTCTCCAATGCGACGGTGGAGTTCGTATAGCCTCCACCATTCTGGTTCGTGAAGCCTCTTTTTTCTCGTTTACTATCCTCGTCGCAGAACTCGAAGATCATATTCGGTCATTCAGAGACCGAATCCACGTCCGATAACATGGGCAATGGTTGTTCCACCACGATCTCGGTAGTCCAAGTGCGACAGCTTGGCAGTGCCGCAGCCCCAATGATCCTCGAAACATGTGGCGCCCTGTCGCAGCTCTTCAACCCACAAACCGCAGCCGATGTTTACTGATCCAATGAAAGCCGGTAGTTTAAACAAATTGAAACGATTGCCAGATCACTTGAAATGAAAATTCAAGTTTTTATTGTACCGTATACTCAAAATCCATGAATCGAGTGTTGTGACAGGAAGCATAGACGAACTCTCGCGCAGGAATTCAATCTCATCCCAAACAATGCAAGCAAGCACCTTACGAGCAGAAACACCCAAAAGACTTGGCTTCTTGGCTCCCATCGTCAAAGTTTTGCAAAGTGGTCTTGAGCCAGATGCCATCCAAAGGTTGCGGGTGCCAAGGGCGCCAAGGGCATGGCATCCGATTCGGAACGTTTCAGCTTGCACGCCCGAACTGGACCCTATTATTGGCCCACAATCCCACAGATTATAAACTACTTGTGCAACTGCAACAAAGCTTTGCCACTTTGCTCTTGCCGAGAAAAGTAAGCTTGAGCTAGGAGGGCCAAGAGGCTGGGCGACGTCTGAGGGAGATGGGATATGTCAAAGGTGCAAAGCGAAGGGAAGGGAAGAGACGAAGCTTTTGGTCTCCGCCTGAGACTGTAACATTATAATGCTTCACTTGTTCATCTAGTAGATCGCCTGTCAGCAGGTTCGCTGTGATACGTTTTGTTGTAAGAAAGTTGCAAAGACATGAAGAAACAACTCGCTAAAGATTTTACCAGAAGGGTATCTTTTCCACATAACGCCACAATTGTCCATTTATCGTGCAAACAGCAAACGACCGACCATTATCAACGGACGCAAGATCGAATCCAGTACACGAGCTCCCATGCATCAAAGCTGTGGGATTGGCTGCACTCGTGCTTCACAATGGCTTCTCCTTAAGATGCTTCTCATGAATCATCCTCTCCTGGCGGAAGTTGATGTTAATCGTCGAATCTAGAATCAGAATCCCACGATGGGTCTTCTCCAAACGCTTCCACAGCTTCAAAGCCTTCGCCTTCCACTCCCTGAACTGCTCCTTTCGGTACTTGTAGAAAGGCTTGGTCAATGGTCGACGTTTCAGGTGATGCAAGACTTGCTGTAACTTCCAGCGAGCGTTCCCAGCTTTATTGTACTCCCTCCACTTGCGACGGTAAATAATCTCCAGTGCAGCGCGGTATCTGGTGATCTCGTTCAACTCCTATATCTTGTTAGTTAGCCCTGCAGCTTCTCGAATGCAGGGAGGACTTGCCTTGTACGAAAGAGCACCACCATGTCTGTCGACGCGATATATCCGCTTAATGTTTCTTGGGAACCAAATAGGTAGCTCTTCAACGGGTGGAAACCCAACATGTCTAGGTTTTACCTCTTGAGGCTCTGCACCCGGTGTCTCCAACTGATCTGACTCCGATTCCAACTCTGATGACTCGTCCTCACTAGGTGGGTCACCTGGCAAATGGTGGGTTTCGAACGAGACATTTGGTCTTGGAGCAACACGACGTGGTGGTGAATTATTGAGCGTGGCTCGTGCACCAGCTGTGACGATTTCCTCCTCTGCACTGTCGTCCCCTTCGCTGTCCTCGATGACACCCTTGGTAATTGGCTCCGAGAATTTAGCTGCGGGCAAGGGCTTATCAGGCTTCTTGTTTGGCGTGTCTCTCTGATATATCTGTGGTGTATCCTTCGTCATTGCGGTCGTCGTCTTTGGGGGGCAGCGGGAGGGAATCAAGACCACTGGTCGAGAAGTACCTCGTTTAAGTGGATCCATTTCCCTGGTATTGAATCGTCAATCTCTTTCTGTAAGGTAGTCAGGATGTAGCTCCTCAAAGTGACGACATGTGATGCAAACCTTCACGCGAGGTGAGATGGAGAGGGGAAGCTCTTCAAGGGCCTCTAGGTATCGTCTTTGTTGGCTCTACGGTCGATCAACATAGCGGGTGAAACACTCTCAAATGGCGAGATCGTCCAGCGCGTCGTGAAGAACAGTGAGGTCTTTGAAACGGGCACAGTGCAGTTTGGCCCTCTCGTCAATGATGGAACGCAGGCCCACGTGACTAAGTTGTTGCGACGTTCTGGAAGAGATCAGCATGTGTGACAGGCTTGTTGTTGGGGGAGAGCATACCGAGAAGTTTGCGTGAAGGTCGAGGTTCGAAAGCGCGAAGACGCGACTGTTTCCTCGATTTCAAGATTTGTTTGCTATTCACTCTCTCAGAAGTGACAAGTCACAATACAAACCTTCAGCCTCGAACCTTCAGCTCCAATTGAGGGGGCCAACTCCATTTCCGGCAGATCACTCCCAGAAAGGTATTGATGACACAGGGCACCTGCTTGCCTTCGAGTCTTGGGACTGTGATGTCTCTGAAGGAATGTGGGGTTGAGATCGAGTTGATGTCGAAGCGAAGCCGTCTCCAAAAGAAAATAAAGGGGGTGGGGTCATTCAGGCACCGAACGTTTGTGCCTGAAAGCTCGCGACCTTAATACCCCTCGACCTCACCAGGATAGCTTTACCACCGTCAGGCGCGTTGATCTTCAAACTACAGATGCTCACAGTCTTCCTCGCGCATTCAAAAGGACTCGCATACATGGATTGAAGTATGCTTTTAGCCTGGGAAACAGCCAGGGGGCCATCATGACTAGCCTCCAGGTCCCTGTCGACATCTGGAAGATCCGCAAGCTCCTCTTCGAAATGCCTGTTCCCTTCTCCATGCGCGCAGATGTTTTCGAGAAATACTGGCCCCTCGTCGACAATATATGGTCTAGGTACGACGAGATGAATGTGATGGGTCGCGGTAACGATTGTACAGTCCCTCTATTCCCAACATGTTCAGGCTAACACGTACACAGACAAGATCCCATACGATGCCATTCGACTTGTCTGTCGTTTTGCTCGCAAACTCGAGAACGAACCCTCACGCGAGAAACCACAGTCGAAGAGGCAGAGAAGAGAAGGGGGGACATGCAGCTGCAGAGTGAAGACCAAATACTTCCATGGTATCGACGGCGTGCCGGACCACTACCGCTTCGAACACTCGAGCGCAAAGGAGGCTGATTGGGTACATTCTCACACGATCGATGACTCGGATGGGATCAAGATCAACTCCTACTTGCGGGCTGCTGCTGCGATCGAGGCGGCAAAAGGATACATGCCAGCGCAAGTTTACAAGAATCTACGGAGTGTGCAGCTACTGGACGGAGATGGGGATTCTCTTGGCGATGCACTGGATGCTGCTGGTGGGAAGTTCATGACTAGGCAGCATGCCAACAATGCGAAACATTCTGCGCTTTCTCTCAGCGGCGCGATGTTCCTGTCCAAGAATCAAGACCCGGACTCAAATCCGTCGGACGCTGAAGATCGAGTGGCACAGTTAGCGGAGATCTTGTCAGTCGACCCGAAGACAGTTTAGCCGGGGACATTAGGGAGGACGTCGGAGGATTTGGACGAACATGCGAAGAATATCAAAATTGATATAAGGACTCTGGCTGAAAGCATTGCGATTGGTGGCAGGACAAAAATTCCGAGGCACATTCTGATGCCACTTCTCAGCTCGATGGCCGAATACATGGACAAGACAACGGAAGCCATAGATGGGAAACCAGTTCTGGAAGCCCTTTTGAAGATCCAGGCGAAGGCTGCTGCTGGAAGGACAAAAAGAGCGAATCCGCCTGCTAGAACGAAAGTCACGAAGCCGGCAAGGCCCCCAAAAGAGGATTTCAGATGGATACCGCCAAAATCGTGAAGCTTTCAATCTAAATTTGTGACACTTTAATACCCTGGGAGTTGATCAATTTTGGTCAAGTCCATCTCAGAATTCCACTATCAATCACAATTTGGGTGGAACTGTATGGAGTCTGCTAGTGCACAGCAGCTATACTTCCAGTTCAAACTCCTGGTCTTGAGAAGCTCACTGACGAGCCTCGAGAGATTCTTGGCATAACAGATGCACCACGCCTCCCTCGGCTTTATGGTTCATCCTGTCCGAGTACCCAAGTAAGGGCTATCAGCCCAGTATTTTGGGAGAAATAATCTCTCACGGTAGACGCGGACAGCAATTTCTTGTGCATCGCCTCAACGTTAGGAAAGACCTGGCTCACTGAAATACCCCTTCAATTAAGTCCGACTATACAAGACTGGACTACGCTGCCCCGGATAACAAAGTCATCGAAGTTGCGCAATAGCTGGTTTGTCTACGTATCAACGTATCAACGCCGACTCTCCGCTGCCAAGCCCAGTGACGAGGCAGCTGAGAAAATGAGCCCATCCTCACTCATGAGATGGCTCTGATAGGGACAATGGATCATTCAAGGCAGGTGCTATTGCACACCTCCTTTTTGTCTTAGAAGACTAAGTATATTGAGATTTCTCTAGACAGCTCAGAGCGAAAACCGCAAATCGAATTCGCATATAAGTCTTCTAGATTTGAGGTATCTCTTCCTTCTCTGTTTGCGTCATCTTCGTGTCATCTTGTTCTGCGAGTACTGCTCTTGCTCGGTCTGAAGGAGGGTGTTAGGTATGATTCAAGAAAATGCAATGAAATAACAATAGATCTTGGAGTGAGTTGCATTCAAGCACGATTTGGAGACTCTTCGAACCTCCAAGCCAGCTGTTTCCTCATCTTTCTCCACGGCACATTATTGAGGTCTGGCCGACCGTTCGATTGAATGTTCACTGAACAGAGATCCTTAGCCATATGATATATCTTGGTGCGTACCAGAGCTTCAATTGCAAGGTCAATAAAGAAATCTGTTAGCCAAGACTCCGCCATCTACTTTGGACATCCATTCGCCGGCTCAGGAGAAAGCTTGGTAGCGGGTTAGATGCCCAAGCATAGCTTCTTACGATTCGTGCCGCGCCCCTGGAGCGCAGTACCATGACGCGCAAATGCATACTTCTCGGAGCCCGACTGCTTCACCGTACGTCAGTCAAACTGTCTGCTGCAACGCAGCGCAAACGGCAGATGCAAGTCTTCTGTAGGGCGGTGTTGTTTATTTCCTCTTTAATGATGCACTTCCCCTGCCAGTTTTCTCCTTATTTCAGCTTGACACATTTACACAGCTATACCTTTCTAAAGCCAGGCGCTTCCTTCAGATTACATGTAAGAGCCTTCCCAATTTCGGTTTCAAACTCATATTCGTTCTTCATCCGAACTTATTTTACTTCCCTCAACTGAATAGTCATCATGAAATTCTTCGCCAAAATCCTTCTCTGCCACATTGGCTGCATGTCAGTCCAGACTGTTTTATATATGACGTGGTGTGCTGGAGGCTATCACGAGTCCTCCGCCATCTCAGACACAAACTCTACCCATCGAGGAGAGAAGCTTGCATAATAATCGACAGATAATCTCGTGAGAAACAAGCTGCCGACCATCGTTCTCAGCCCGTTCACGAAAGCAATCATATCATTGCTGCTGAGAGTTGTAGGAACACCATGCACGATGCAAGCTAGTCTGTCTCTGCCACAATTGGATGATGCTTCGAGCCTCGATGTCTGTTCGCCGATGTTGTACATAGTGTAGGTGGAGTAGGCTCCTTCGAATACGACACTCAAGTCGCAGATGTTGGGAGACAGCATCCTGGGATCAGGAACGGTGCCTGGATTGTGTATTATCTGCATTCAACTATAGTTAGAAATCTCGGTAACGGAATTGGCGTGTGCTGTTCTTATTCCGTACGACTTCTCAGAGTGCAAGGGAAACTGACCAGTGGGTTATCTCCAAGGCCCGCCTCGGACCTCACTGCTGAAGCAATCGTCTCGTAGTACAGTGCGCTGGCAGGCTCATACTTAGAAGATGTCTCGTCCAAGAAAATGCCATACATATTCAGTCCCAGACAGTTTGCATTCTCAGACCACGCTGAGTATGCTTTAATGTCCTGCAAGACCAAACTCAACCTCCGCTTCGCATAGTCCGTAGAGACGTACCCGACCGTTTGAACGTTGGCGTAAGAGTTGAGTCTGGGTATTTCCCGTGTATAATTGGCGTCCGGACAAGAAGTACTCCCTGGACCATTATTAGGATTCACCACAATGATGAAGTTGAGGCTTGGGTGGCATGCGATTCTGTGAACTCACGTTAGCAGAGGACGACTTGGACAGAGTAAAGATTTGACAGACGCAGTGAACAGTGGGTCCCAAGCCCCAGGCGCAGGATAGACATAGAGTGGTACCAAGATATTTGACGATGGTAGTCCGATTTTCTTTCTCGGGTACATAGCTGAGTTAGCGCTGGGTGGGAGAGGAGAGCCTAAGTCTCGTGACTGGCCAAGACTTGTAGACTTGAATTTCTTGTAATAAAGCCTTTTGGTGATCGTCAGCCTGACAGCTTCTCGATTTGATTGACCAGATGCAGCAGGTGAGGCCTCACGGGAATTGTAAGGCAAGCCACTCGAAAGAAAAGCGCGGACGGGCTAGAACTCGCTCAATCGCAGGCCAGCTAGTCTCTCGTCTCGCTCATCATACCCATACTCGGTCATATCATCAATTCAATCAGCATCTTTACGTCGTTTACTGCTGGTTTCGATGACGTTTTATTGATGAATGCTTACAAGTTGCATGTGAGGGTCGTGAGGACCTATGTGAAGTGTGACAAGTCGTGAGCTAAAACTTAAAAGCCACCAAAATTTAGCGAGCACCACCTCAACTCACAGGGCACGCTGCCAGGAGCCAGGAATAGCTACGCACAGGAACCTGGCATAGTGCTGACTTCGTCGTCTCGATATCTAAGGTTGAGCGACTGACTAGCAATAGCATCCGAGATGAAGGCAGAGTGAGCATTCATCGCGGGCACTTCCAGCTGACCATGAGACTGACAAGCTCCGCAGCTTTCCGCCAGTGCGAGCATGTATCTTTGACATGGACGGTCTCCTCATCAACACGGTTTGAATGCAACACTCCCTTCACTTCTCGAACATTTCTAACGGAAATTAGGAGGACATCTACACGCTTTGTGCCGACATCGTCCTGGAGAAATATGGCAGACCTCCTCTGCCGTGGTCCATCAAAGCGCAGCTCATGGGCGTACCAGGTTCCTCGACCGGAGATGTGTTCCACAGCTGGGCTCAATTGCCTATTCCCCGCGAGCAGTTCAACAAAGAACAGAAGGAGCAACAGCAAATCCATTTCCCAGATTGCAAGCCGCTTCCAGGTACAGCTAAGCTTCTTCACTCACTCACCGCAGCATGCAACATAAACGGCGCCAAGATACACATTGCTCTCGCGACCAGCACAAACAGAATCAATTATGACCTGAAAACTTCGAGCCCGGAAACGAAGGATCTGCTCAGTAATTTCGACGACAATCGACGCATCCTATGGGATGACCCGAGATTGGCAAACGCTCGCGGCAAGCCAGCACCTGACATCTTCTTGCTAGCACTGAAAAGCATCAATGACAGTCTCGCTGAAGGTGAGGTCCCGATCACGCCTGAAGAGTGCCTAGTGTTCGAAGACAGCGTGCCGGGCGTCGAAGCCGGGAGAAGGGCGAAGATGAGGGTAGTTTGGGTACCTCACCAGGCTTTGGCGGCTGAGTATGAGGGCAAGGAAAAGCTAGTGCTTGCTGGAAGGATTGGTTTGGTGAAGATTGGGGATGAGTCGCAGCTTGGAGAGGTTGATGATGGGTGGGGTGTGAAACTGTCGAGCTTAGAAGAGTTTCCATATCGCGATTTTGGCATTTCCGTCATGCCATGACATTGCATCTGGGAGGAATTCCTCGGATGAGTTGAAGTCAAATGTTGTCTTAGCCTCTCTCGGGTGGATGAATGAGGAGCATTCGCAAGGAACCAATCTACAGCAGTGGGCCGGCTTATGGAATAGCTCTGCAGTGTCCGTCTCGAGATCTGAATCAACAGTCTGCACACAATAGAACACTTCTTCTCAGCATTTTTCTCCTTGAAACTCTCATCTCACGCCGCTTTTGAAGTAATTTGCCTTCACCCTTGAACCTTGTCCATTGAATGGATAATAGGAACAGTGGCAGAGTTGAGATTGAAAATTGACAATGGCAAGAGAGCAGTTCACATCTTTTCCAACACAGAACCCCTTACCATTGAGGGCACTGGTATATTTTACTACCGTCTCATTTCCTTCCCTTCCCTTCGCACCTTCAATCTCGACATCTCAACGTTTCATTGCGCATCATCTGAAACTCTCAGAAAGCTTTGTACAGTACAACGAACCGACCTAACCATCCCGGAGTAAAGATTGAATCCCAACTCCCCTCTCAAACTCTGTTGCACATCGCAAATCTCATAATAAATCTCATAATAAATCTCATAATCTCACCCTGAACTCACCCAGAACTCATTATGAGATTTGCGATCTGCAACAAAATATGAGTCGGGCAGGAGCCGTCACATTCGCTACTCCCTTTGCAGTATCCTCGCACACCGTCTTGAAATCTCCAAATCCAATCCACAGATCGACAAGTTTTACATATGTCCCTCGCCACTAAGAACTTCTGCACCTCTAGATGTTCACTGCTTTGTCCCATACTGGGGTTGAGAACTCTGTCCTCACGAAGTGGGATCGTAGAAAATTAAATTTCCTGAGCCCCGAGTATGAAGGGATGAGTTATTCCAGACTTGGGAGGGAACTAAGGAGTTGAGGGCAAAATTCTGTGTATCATGAGAGGAGAGCGGGGAGAACGGTGAAGGAAATTGATTCAGTGTTGTGCGTATAGTTCTGCTCTAGTAAACAACTCCTTCAATATCAGTAGGGGATGCTGAACTCCAGAGGCTGCGAGAAAAGACTTGAAAGCACCGGGAGAGGAGTCTAAGACACTTCTTCGCCAGGCTTCTTGTTCTCCTTACCCGTGCCAGCATCCATCTTCGTCACTTCAACCTTGGCCTTCTCAATCTTGATCTCCTCAGCGTTCGGCTCCTCGACCTTCAGTGTCTCATCAGCAACCTCGGTCTCATCATCAACAACTTCCTCAATCCGATTCAGCTCAACTCCACCCTCCATAGGCTTCTCCTCTTCATCCTCCTCCTCAAAATCAATGCGCTGGAACGTCGGATTAGCATAATCAGGATCAAGGTTCACCTCTTGGAACCAATCGATGATAGTCCTATATCCCTTCGGCAGCATCGACTCAGCGTAGTATGGCTCGCCCAAGCTGAAGACGGGACAGCCGTAAGCTGGGACGTACTTAGCACCCTTGTGGTCAGCGAGGAAGGTTCCTGCGGGCTCGGAGGAGAGGATGTAGACCCGACCACGCTAAAAATATTAGTGATTATACTGTGAACGAACAGAGGGGAGGACGTACATCCATAAACCAATCCGCAAAATCAACATTCTTGATCTCGTGAGAATGATACCAAGTAGCCACGGACGCGAAAGCAGCAACTCGGTTTTCCCACTTCTTGAAGTTCTCATGCTTCTCTAAGAAGACGGTGACCTGGATTGCGCCGTCTGATACCCCTACGACATCAAGCTTGGCGATCGGGTCAACTAGCTTCTCGACGACGTGATTGAAGATGTAGTTGACATGCTCTTCAGTGTTTCTGTTGCCAGGGACGGTGTTCTTGATTGCGTCAAAGCGAATTGGATTCTCGACAGAGCTCTTCTGAGGAAGTGCATACCAAGTAGTTTGTGTCACCGCTTTCTTGCCCTTACGCCACCATCTCAACTGTCCCATATTCGCAAGAATGATACCCGGAGCCTCAACATTGCCAGGGGCGGTGATTTTGGACTGGATGTACTTGACGAAGCTGATGGCCGAACCCTGCTCAATTCCTCCCTTGCCACCAATGATGCGGTGTGCAAAGATACCGAGATCTTGCGTGTGCTCGTAGAAGAGGATGACGACTCGTTTCTTGTCTCTGATGTTGGAAGAGACGAAGATGGGAACGTGGGGTTCGCTTTCCTCTGTGCCGAGTGGGAGTCGAACCTTCTCGAGGCCAAGGTCCTCCAGACATTGAGCAACGAGCTCGCGAATAGCGCCTTGGGATGTATTAGCACTGATCAGATGCTTCCATGCAATTCTGGCTTACCATTCATGGCTTCTCGTTGGACGCAGTTATGGCGATCATTCCTGGTGAGGAAGAACTTGAAGTATGCTTTTGGGTTCTCAATGCTTCGGATCTCATCTTTGTCGTTGACGAAGTAGCTGGATTTTGATTAGCAAGTTTAATAGCTGGGTATGAGGAGCTTACCCCAATCCTGCAAGGCTGGTTGGGAAGACGGGGTCCTTTGGTAGGCCGGATTCAAGACGGCGGAACATCTTGACTTGGTTATGGAGTTTCGAGATGCTGTTGCGTATGATCTGAAGGATGACCAGGGAGCGTTGGGTTGCGAGAAGGCGGAAGTAGAGGCAACAGGGAGGGAAGGTTGCGATGGAAGAGTTGAAGAGGCAGTTCTTCGCGAGATATCTGATGAGCCGTCGCTGGCGTAGAGACCAAAGTGAATCTGATTGTGGAACGACTCGACTGGCTCTGAAATCTACCTTGATGCCCAACCAAAGGTCAAGCTGCTCGGAGATCAAAGAGCTCAACGGTCGCAAGTGCGAGGGCGAAGGTGGTATCAATTTAGAGATTTAGATCTCTTGTGGTCCTCGCATCTTTGTCTGATTGGATTGAATTGAGTAGAGCAACAAGAGTGTAGGCGATTGAAAACACCTCAGCACTTACAGCTCAGCTTGATGATCAATTTGAGGAGGATCTGGAAGGAAAGCTGAAGACAGGAGAGCATGCCGCGCTACTTCCGTTTGCTTCGGGAATTTGCATCTGCAACAGAGGAAGGGACAAACCAAGGTATTTGGCAAGAGCAGAGCAAGCATAATCTTGAGCAAAAGTATTCGTCGCAATTGAAGGTAGAGTGTAGATGTGGGCTGCACCAAAATCCAATAGGACAATTGGATTTCTCCTCGTGGTTTCCGCCTTGCAATCGCTCTGCCAAAGTTCGACTTCCTCAGGAGAATAACGATTGCGAAGTTATCACTTCGGGCTTGCCAAAGAAATAACACAGAAAAGGCCATCAGTTAGGGAGTTCTTTTGTCTATGTGGACTGTTCGCCTCTGGGGTGGTGTCCGAAACGCCTCGTTATGTACAACTCGCACACGTGTGGATCTATGACCTCCAACATATTCGTACAATTCTTCGTTTCGATGAGGAATGGGCCCTCGGTATCGTCTCCTTTCCAAAACCACTGTTATGTAGCCCAACGAGTCTACATCTCTGTTGACGTCCCTCACCACAACGATGTCTTCCTCTTTCCCCGTCCCCTCCTCCATCGCCTCTGAATCCACAGATAGCATCTACCACGCAGCCTTCTTCACACCCGGTATATTGCCCGCCAGCGCATTCACACGGAAGTTGTACTATAGAAGACCTCGAGTTAGCGAAATTTGCTACATCGCTCTCTAGTATTCCCTCCCTCTACCCATGACATCCACCCGCATCAGGTACATACCCTCGTCATCTTGAAGTCCCTCAGCACACCTCTCCCTTTGCCTCCTTCTATGCACCGATTCCTGATCTGCGTGGGTCGGGTATAGCAATGCATCTGCGTCAACTGAAGCTGCGCTTGGGCGCGTGTCCTGGCAGGCAGCGTGAGGTTGCGGATGATGTATCGGAGAGCTTGTCTAACAATCGCGACTTATCAGCAATGTCTTCGAGACCAATTGACTCTCTCAGTGGGTAGTTGATGCTCTGCGCATCGCAAAGGAGCAAGTGAAGGTTGAGAAGAGACATACCTTTCCGGCTCGTGCTCGGCGAAGACCTTGCGCTTCGTGTGGTCGCGGATCACCTTGACGTTAACAAAGCAACCCAGATCAAGTTTCTTCGATCGGAACATCGACATCTTTGCGGTTGGCAGAGGGGCGAGCTGTCAAGGGGCAAGAGGAAGAGTTGGTGGTGATGCGATGGTTTGGATTGAAGTTTCGGCTACGGTGACCTTTAGCACACTGAAGAGCAGGTCACGCTTCGAATGTCTCGACTTAACATCATCTCAGTTTCCAACACAGAATGCGAACATTGCTTTTTTCATACTCAATTCGAACCTCTTCTACAATCCAAATCATCTATGCTACACCATTCCTTACTGTGGGTAACCCCTACCTACTACCATGTCATTCTAATCTTTATAGCTTCTCTCAACATCATACCTTTATGTTTCATATCTACGATTTGATCCTGATACGTCAGGCTTCCTTCGGGAATCACGTGCAGGTCAAAAATGGCTATTGGGCCAAAGCTACTCAGGAACTTACTAAGCTATTAGCCAATGATCTCCAGCGTATAGCATAGGAATTTACCGATAAGAAGAAGATCTCGAATCTAGTAGTCCATAGTCTAATTACTAATATGAGGATTATCTCGTCGTTTAATCCAGAGTCGTTCGGGGAGAAAATGAGGTTTAGGAACCTCATTTTCGGCAAGATCGCCCGCCTTAGGCTCCTACTTATTTGGTTCACGCTAAATCCAAAGGACATTAGTAATATCTTCGTAGTTAGGCTTTCTAGCAAAGAGATCTCGCTAAATGAGCCGGGTATTAGGTCGAAACTCTCATAGCTAATAATTAAGAATCTAAGTCTCATCGCTCAATTCTTTCACGTCGTTATTACCTCCTTCTTTACCTACTTCTTTAAGACGCTCTCTAAGGAGCCTAGGATCTTCGGCATAGTAAGTTCTCACTTTAGAGTAGTTAAGTTAATAACATAAAATGATACTATACCTCCACGGCTTTGCTTAGCTCGCCGGCGGCATTGGCGCTACGAATCTATATTAGAGACTAAAGTCAGACCCTGATTTCAAGGACGGAATTCTTACTTATGTCCGCTTAATAATTAGGGAGATAATAGATCTTACTCTTAGTTAGCAATTCTAATCAGAGGCTCTTAGCTCGTCCTAATTTCCTATACTAGAAGATATAACCCTAGCTAAATTCTAAGAGGCTCTAGATATTGACTCGAATAATATAGCGGCCTAGGTCCAGATATATATTTATAGTAAAACCTGTATCAAATACTAGAAGAAGCATACATGGTCACGTACGAGAGTATATTATATTCCAATTATCTAGACTAAAGGGATGGCAACCGACGCCGACGAATCTCTATAATATCTAGATACTTAGAGGTAGCTACCCTCACGATTTTGTAGATTTTTATTTCCAAGACCACTTATTCCAGAATCTATAGTTGCGGAAGAGGGCTATATCTAAATAGAGAGGAATTACTAATTCGTGAATAAGTATAATCCTATTATTATATCTACTATAATATATAACTATAACGTTAACTTTACTATATTATCTCCTAAGGTCCTTACTACTATCTACTATATAATAAACTATACTGTTGAGCGGTTTATTCCAGCGCAGTCTGTCTGTCAGTGATGGCACGTGACATGATCACGTGACCTCGCTAAGTCTTGTATATAACCAGCTCGACTAGTATTCTCAATCCATAACGTTCTCAAACATAACTCTTAATAGGTTATAGGCCCGGCCAGCGCGCCACCTATAAGTGCTAGGAGTACCACTACTTGTGTCACTGTGACGAGCAGGACTCAGGATCACGTGGAAGCGTGGTCTGGGCGTGTTAAGCTATTCCAGAATAGCGCCTGCGTGGTCCCTGCGTCACGCTAGAGGGTATAAGACGTGTCCTGTGAGCCCTTAAGAAGGGCATCGATTAGTTTGAATACTGAAATTGAGTATTGAGAGCCAAAGACTCTATTACGTTAGACATACTTCTTTAGCCTTGCTTGAAGCTTGCGTAGCACACTACTATTGAGCCTCACATTCTAATCGATCTAACCTTCGGGAGGTAGTCTGTTATGAAGCAGTCGAGCAATTTATTACTATGGTACTAGGAGGACTGAGAAGCACTAGAAGCACCCCTAGGGACACGCCTACGGACAGTAGTGGGACCCTTGGGGGACAACTAAGCTAGGAATTGACGAATACGGGGCTGGTAGATAAATTAGTAGCGGCTCACCGCCGTATCGCTAAATTGGAGGAGGAAGTACGAATTAGGGCCGAATTGGAGGCGGTAGAAGCCTAGATCCGCTAGCTTGAGAGCGTGAATGCGTCTATAAGTACGGCTGCGGTGACATAGCGTGTGCCCGTCGCCTAGCCTATGGTATATCCTATCCGCCGTGCACTAAAGACGAGGGAGTTACCGAATTATAAGGGAAGGACTATTAAGGAAGCCTAGGACTTCTTCTACTAGGCGGAGCTTAAGTGGAGAGAAGACGGGGATATAACATGGAACACGGACGCTACTAAGGTTACGTATTACGTGTCCTGTTTTAAAGGCGTTGCGCGAGACGTGTGGAAGTGGAAGGAGTGAACGATGGGCATAGATAATACTAGCTAGGAGGAATTTGTGGAATTCATGAAGAATGCCATCTCTAACCTAGAGAACTGTAGCGTCGACGCAATTACTAAATATTAGGAGGCCATGTAGCGCCTGAACTAGAGCGTCTAGAGTTTTGTGTCTTACTTGGATAGCTTGGAGGATGACTTAGGGTACGATGGGGGACCGTAGAGTAGGAATAACCTCTTAGGTAAATTAAAGCCGGAAATACGTATGGAGATTAACCGCTAAGGGAATATTCCGATAAGCCGGGAACGGCTAATTGCTATAGTAGTACGAGTAGAGAACTACTTAAGTCTGTTTAGCGATAAGCCGGGGCGCCGCGAGGAGACCTTGGGACATAGGAGGCATAAAGGCGCGGGTTCTAATAAGGGGGAATATCGATAGAAGAGAGGAAGATCTCGGTTATTATAACGGGATTCGGGAAGAAGGCGTTTCGATAGCGTGGCCATAGGCTCGAATAGTACGCTAACTATAGGAGTTAGGGATAGGAGTAGCGTAACTTGCTATAGATGTAAGAAGGAAGGGCACTATACTAGCGCTTGCACCACGTAAGCTTGTTTTAACTGCGGTAAGGAGGGCTATAGAGTATATACTTGCCTAGAACCGAAGAAGTAGGGAAAAGAGGGCGCCCCGTAGTAGTTGCACTTGTTCGTACTACGCTGGGCGAGATTCAAGGAACGAGACTCGTGATTGATATTACCCTTAAGATAAAGAACGGTGGCCGACGGGTAAAAGCGCTAGTGGACTCGGGGGTAGAGGCAAATTGCGTGAAAAGGAGACTTACTTTAGAGATGGATGTTCTATTATTGAACGAAGGAGTAACGCCGTTAGTATCGCCGGACGGGAAAAGGATTTACTCGTATAGAGACTACGTTTTTAAAGTAGTCGCCGAGGACTCGCTTAGGGACCGTAGGGAGTGCGACGTGCGCTTTACGTCGTGTGATTTTGATCTCGACGACGTTGACGTAATACTCGGGTACCCTTAGCTAACTACCATGGACCCCTTGATCTCCTTTAGGGAGGCGACATGGAGATACTAGATCCGGCTAAAGGGGCTAGAGGTTGTAAGTGCGAAAGAATTTACTAAGGAACTAAAGCGTGGATCATATATTTATCTTTTGACCGTAGTGCCGGCGCCGGGAGGCCGACGTATTACTATAGTATTGGTAAAGGGGGTTGTTTATATTCCAGAGAAGTATTGAGACCTTTCTAAGGTGTTTTCTACTAATACTGCAGGCATCCTTCCCGATTACCATACGATGGAGCACCGCATTGATCTAGAATCCGGCTCGTAACCACCGTACGGTCCCGTCTATGCCCTATCTGAAAAGGAGCTTGATGTTCTACGCGAATATCTTGACGTAAGCTTGGCGAAAGGTTGGATTCGTCGTTCTACTAGTCTAGCAAGTGCTCCGATCATGTTCGTTCCAAAGAAGGGAGGCGGACTTCGTCTCTACGTCGACTACTGGGGGTTAAACCGGATTATAATCAAGAATAGAACGCCTCTGCCACTTATTAGCGAGACTATGGATAGGCTTAGGGGAGCGAAGATCTTCACAAAGCTAGATCTAAAGGATACTTACTACCGGCTACGAATCCGGGAGGGCGACGAGTGGAAGACTGCGTTCCGCACACGCTATAGGCACTTTAAGTATTGCGTTATGCTATTCGGACTTTCTAATGCCCCTACGACCTTTTAGGCGTATATCAACCACGCGCTTGTGGGACTCGTGGATGTCACTTGCGTGGTATATTTGGATAACATCTTAATCTATTCCGAGAACCCGGAGGACTACACGAAGGTAGTCCGAGAGGTGCTCGAATGGTTGGAGCAATATTAGCTCTTTACGAACCTGGAGAAATGCGAGTTTAATACAGAGAAGGTTGAGTTCTTGGGGTTTGTTTTAAGTCTCGATAGTGTGGTAATAGAGGTTAGCAGGGTTGCTGCTATTCGTGATTAGCCGGCTCCGAAGAGTATTAGAGAAGTTTAAGTGTTTCTGGGGTTTACTAACTTCTACTGGAGGTTCATTTATGGATACTCTAGGGTGGCGAAGGGCTTGTCTGACCTGTTGAGGGGCAATAGTAAGATTAAAGACTTATTTATCTGGATAAGGGAAGTAGTACGAGCTTTTGAAGAGTTGAAAACCGTATTCATAATAGCGCCTATCCTTCGTCATTTTGATCTAGTATTGAGGATTATAGTAGAGACCGATGCTTCGGGATTTGCTCTTATAGGTATTATATCCTAACTATTCGGCGAGGGTGCGGATGTATAGTGATACCCTATCGCCTTCTATTTAAAGAAGATATCGGAAGTTGAATATAGATATGAAACGCACGATTCTAAGCTATTAGCTATTATTTTAGCATTCCGTATCTAGCGATACTACTTAACGTACGCACGGCGTGTTATCGTCGTGAAGATGGACTATAATAACCTTAAATACTTTATGACTAAGAGAAAATTGAATAGTAGACAAGCTAGGTGGGCTAAAGAGTTGGCCGCTTTTGACTTTGCGCTCGAGTATTAAACGGGGAGTAGTAATCCCGCCGACGGGCCGTCGAGAAGGCCAGACCTAGTAGAAAGAGCTTTAGAAGACTCGTTATTACCTACGTTATATAATAAGCTGAAAAATGCAGAATAGAAAGCCCTATGGGTGGCGGCTATACGCCGTTACGCCGACCCTGCGACGCCGAAGAATAAGGCCTAAGAGAGAGGAAGTAGGCACTCCTCGATTAGCGAGACGCTAAGGAATTCCGAAGAAAAGGAAGACTACCTTGGCGACGGAGTAGAGGGTGCGGAGCCCCTACTTAAGCCTATCGCTAGCATAGCTAGTTGTAAATAGTACATGCCACGGGTTGTTGCTGCGGTAATAATAGAACCCGAAATAGTATACTAGGAGAGTGGAGAGACACTAATCGAACTGTTATTGAAGCTGCAAGGGAGTGATCCTTTTATGCAATAACGGCGGTATGAGAGGTTCCCGAAACCTACTATAGCTGGAGCTATTAAGACTTGGGAACTTGATGTAACTGGGTTATTAAGATATTGTAATGCCGTGTATGTGCCGGACGAGCTAGTGGTAAAAGCTAAGCTATTGTAAGTAAACTATGATAATCCTTTAGGAGGCTACTTTGGCGTAAGTAAGACGCTGGAGATCCTCTAGAGAAAGTACTTTTGGTATGGTATGAGAAAGGACGTGTGAGACTATATAAGAACGTGTTAAATATACTAAAGGACGAAGGTAAAGAGATATCTACCCTATAGCGTACTTAGTTCGTTCTCTATCCTATCTAAATCGTGGTAAGAGATTACGCTAGACTTTATTATAGGGTTACTACTATTAAGGTTTAAAGGCAAGGTTTATAACTCGATCCTCGTTATTATTAATAGATATACGAAGATAGCACGATATATTCTAACAATGAAAGAAATCATAGCCCTAGAGCTAGTAGACTTGTTTGTGCTACACGTGGTTAAAGACTTTGGTATCCCGGCGAGTATGATAAGCGATAGAGGCTCTATTTTTATAAGTAAGTTTTAGGCGAGTCTCTGCTTTTATTTAAAGATCCGAAGATGACTAAGTACTATATTCCACCTATAGACTAATAGATAAATAGAAAATTTGAATCAAATATTAGAGTAATACCTTAGGTGTTATATTAGCTACTAGTAAGACGACTGGGCCACGAAGCTAGTACTCGCTGAGTTCACATATAATAATTTATAGTATTTAATAATAGGAATGTCTCTATTCTATGCTTTATACGGTTTCCACCCAAATATCGAGCTACACGTTAAGGACAATGTTCTAGAAGGGGAGGCGCCGGTAGTAATAGAAAGAATTAAGAGAATCTAAGAAGAGTGAGAAGTTTTGGAGAAGCGCTAGTAAGAAGTAGTAGATGCGTAGAAGAGGTACTATAATAAGAAATATATTACTAGAGAATTCAAAATCGGAGATAAGGTTATGCTTTGTGTAAAGAATATTCGATAGCTTCGGCCTAGCGTAAAGCTTGTAGATAGGTACTTAGGACTATTCTAAGTAATCGAGATTATAGGGGCCCATAAATAGGCATATCGTTTGAAATTGCCACCTTCTTATAAGATTTATAATGTCTTCCACGTTTCCCTATTAGAGCCGTGGCACCGCCGGGCGGACGCCGTCTTGGAACTGGATTTAGTTGAGATTAATGGAGAAGAGGAATATAATGTAGAGTTGGTTTTAGCATATTGAGAGGGCAGGAAAGGGAGAGAGTATCTCGTTCGTTAGAAGGGCTATGCGCCTGCGGATGATACGTAGGAACCACCAAAGAACCTCACTCACGCACCAGAAGCATTGCAAGAGTATTTGGATTAAGGGAACGTCGCTATGCCGGTGGTAAAGCGGAGGCGCAAAGGATGAACGCTTTTATTGTGAAAACCTATCCGAAAACTATATAGAAGTATTAAGAGACCCTACTATTATACATTACGCTAACCCAGCTTTAATCCTCACTTGGGCTCGCCGGACCCTCACCTCTATCACTATTAGCATTATTATTATCATCGTCCGGAGTATCGCGAGAGATTGGTGGAAGGTTGGCCTTAAGGGGGTTAGCCGTCGACATAGTTGCGGGAAGAAAACACTTACTTAGTACCGGAGAATATCGACAATACCATTAAGAGAAGTTTGCATTTGAGCTAAGCTTGTGAGAATAGCTTGACCCATGCCTTGGATCGTTGCAGGGACGCGGGCGCCGCGCACGGTGGCTTCAACACGAGAAGTGTAGGCAGCCTGTTGAGCCGTGACGGTGGTAATGGCGGCTTGGCGCTGATTAGAGTTGGCCGGCGTCGCTAAAGCAGCGTCAACCTTGCGGAGCAAGCGGTTGAGGCGAGGGACGCAGGATTGTGGAACCTTCAAGATCAGTATAGGGGAGGCCAAAGAGGGGTGAGTACTCACGACGTGGCATGGCTTATTCATCGACCGACAGCGGTCGCAAACCGAGCGGTTACCCTGCTTGACGCAGCGGATGTTGGGATTCCGCGCGAGGTTTTTGGAATATCGTAGGCAGCATTGTCGAATCAGTGCTTCAGGGGCACCAGCCGAACGAGGAGCGACGTTGTGACGAGCGGGAGGAGCGTTCATGATGAATGATGGGGAAAGAGAAGAGGAGGAGGACAAGGCTGAAGGTGAGGCTTGGGGATGCTTGAAGAGGAGACAGAGAGACGAAGGAGGGCCGAGGTGGTTGTGGAAGATGATGTTGATGGAAGAAAGAAAGGAGGCCAAGAGGGCTAGAAAAGGGGGTTTTATATTGCCCTTCCCCGCTTAGTTCCCGCACTCGCCGCACCACCTCGTCGAGGAACTGCGTAAGAAAACTGCAAGATGCGATTCACGAACCACTTAGAAGATCGGATTAACAGCAAGCAAACATTGGATTAACAGCATGATCCTTGTTCCACGCTGGGAAAACGAAGTTGTGATTCACGAGCTAATCAAAAGACGGGATTAACAACAAGCAAACATCGGATCAACTGCAACACGCTTCCAGGAAGCCGGGCAGACGAAGATGCGATTCACGAACTAATAGGGAGACGGGATTGACAGTAATCGGAGATCGGATCGATCGTAGGGCCCCAGGCCAACGACGGAGGGACGAAACGGGTGTATCACTCGCTTACATAGTGGATTGAAATGTGAGAAGACATTATAGGAAAGGACGGGATTGGGAAGTAGGAAATACAGGTCTACGCAATGGTAACGACCTCTTGGGGATAAGAGTCCAGGAAGGGGGTTGATGTGACGAGTAGGACTCAGGATCACGTGGAAGCGTGGTCTGGGCGTGTTAAGCTATTCCAGAATAGCGCCTGCGTGGTCCCTGCGTCACGCTAGAGGGTATAAGACGTGTCCTGTGAGCCCTTGAGAAGGGCATCGATTAGTTTGAATACTGAAATTGAGCATTGAGAGCCAAAGACTCTATTACGTCAGACACACTTCTTTAGCCTTGCTTGAAGCTTGCGTAGCACACTGCCATTGAGCCTCACAGTCACTGAGACGTTCCGGGGGATTCGTCATTACCCTCGTTACAGGCCACGGTGGCCTTTGAAGAATCGCTAATAACGGTACGCTAGCATCGCGGCACCTCGATACGTGTGAATATTTATAAACGAGACGACTACGGCACTGGGCCTATAGGACTATAGAGGGCCGACCCTATAGGAGACGGTAGCTTGATACGCGTAGGGGGACCTGTAAACAAGCTATATGATTTACGTGAAAGATCCGGAGAGCACGACCGCTCTTCGTTAGGCATTCCTTCACGGTAAAGAGAGCTAGAGGATAGTCCGTATAATTACTACGTGATAGATCTGGAGAGCTAGCTACTCTTTATTAAGACATAGGCCTAAACGATAGCGATCCTCTTATTAGGAATAAGAGCTCTATAGTAGAGAACCAAATTCAGCCTCTCTTAATAACTACTCGAATATTAACACGCCTTCCTCGATACCCTCGACCTACGAACCTACGAAATATTAAGCTATCTTCCTCCCTCGATTCCTCTTTATATAATAATAATCGATATACTAATACGCTATTCCTTCTTCTTAAGCCCGGCTTAAGAAGCTAATTCCCTTTAATTAGTATAAGTTAAACCCTTTTTAATAAACACGCTTACTAGTACTTATAGCACCTCCTTTTATCTTCTTCTCTTAAGAGTTCCTTACCTCTTAGAGTACTCTTAACCCTTGATAACTTACGAATCTGCTAACTCGACGGTATCCTCTTTCCTCGAATCCTTAAGCCCTTACTATACTTTAAATATAAGATTAGTAATATGCGCGCGGAAGCACACCGAGTAAGAAACGATCCTTAGGATCTGCTAATACGACGGCTTACCTTCGTCCGACTATATACTCGAATACGTCGCCCTCCTTATAACGTACCCTCGTTTTATATCCTTTTCTCTATCGACTACCTCTGCCACCTATGGTATTCGATTCTAAGCTATGAATTACTACTCTACGATAGTATTTTATAGTATTTTTTAATCTACTAATACCTCGATTTCCCAAGCCTAGCTTAATAAATCCTTTCTATAATTCCTATACCTCACTTCGCTTTACCCACCCACCTTCCCAACTTCGTTCGACCCTTATAAGGAGCCTTTTAGGTATACCCCTGCGTTCTATGACCCTATACTACCCTTGCTTTTATATGGCGGTGGTCTAGGCTCGTGGTATTTAGTGTGTGGTGGAGTAATAGGGGGGGAGAGGATAGAGCCTATAGGGCGATATTCTAGGAGGGAATTGTATGTGAGTACTATAGTACTATATAGTACTTAGGGAGCCGGAATAGAGTGGAGGCTTATATAAGCAGTATAGTATAGTGCTCATGGAGGCTACCTCTTAGGGGAGAGCCCTCGGCCTAGTAGAGTACTATGGTACTATAGTACGACACACTCTCCTAGTGGAGTGCCTACTTAGGCACGACTGGTACTATGGCAGTCCTGCTCTATAGGACGTCCCCTAGTTAGTGGAGCTAGTCATGCTCCTGCTGAGTAGTCCTCCCCCTGGTGGAAGAGCCCCCGGCCTAGTAGAGTGCTATAGCACCGTATAGCACTATACTCTCCTTCCCCTAATGGAAGAGCCCCCGGCCTGGTGGAGTGCTATAGCACCGTACAGTACTACACTCTCCTTCCCCTGGTGGAAGAGCCCCCGGCCTAGTGGAGTGCTGTAGCACCGTATAGCACTATACTCTCCTTCCCCTAGTGGAAGAGCCCCCGGCCTAGTAGAGTGCTGTAACACCGTACAGCACTACACTCTCCTTCCCCTAGTGGAAGAGCCCCCGGCCTGGTGGAGTGCTATAGCACCGTACAGCACTACACTCTCCTTCTCCTAGTGGAGAAGTCCTCTCGGCCTGGTGGAGTGCTATAGCACCGTATAGCACTATACTCTCCTTCCCCTAGTGGAAGAGCCCCCGGCCTAGTAGAGTGCTATAGCACCGTATAGTACTGCACCCTCCTCCTCCTCCTCCTAGTAGAGAGCCCGCTCTAGTGGAGCAGTGCTATAGTATCGTATAGTACTACGTATTAGAAGTCCTAGAGACCTGTGAAAGGGATCTAGACGTAGAGTAATCTATGGGATAGTATACTAGAGGCTATAGAGCTCGGTATACTAGAGGCATAGATTTTCTTTACGATTTTAGACCTTAATTCCTAGCTCTAGGATTCTTTTCTTTTAGAACGGTTACTTTAACGCTTATAGAATAGTAACTCGCCGACGACTTAATCGACCTCACGGTACTTTAATTAACGGAACGCTTACTATACTACGTCGATATTAAAGCCTTATTTCTAAAAGTAATTAAGTCTTCTTCTTAGTAGTTCTATATACGAATAGAACCTTGCGTTATAGCGCCCTATGCCCGGTATTTAGCACGTGGTACCTGGACCTAGTATCTGAGTACTCGGTATCTATCTAAGTACTCGGTATCTAGTATCTAGACCTGGCATCTGTCTAGTATCTAGACCTGGTATCTGAGTACTCGGTATCTAGCATCTCAGGGCCTAGTATCTAGATCCAAGGCATCCGAATACCCGGTAGTATCTTAAGGCCTGGTATCTGGATATAAGGTATCTGGGTAGCTAGCGCACCCGGCGTTTAGTATAGATGCTACTATAATATTCCTTAGCTTATCTCATGCTTTTATTATAGTCCTACTATAAGAGTATTTGACGATGGATTTAATTAATTGTTTATAATACTATTATAGCTTAATCTTAATAGATTGGATTACCTTACTTGGGATAGAAGTAGGTGGATCTTAAGCTGGATACCGTAATACGAATCACGTGGGATTAGATACTTTAGCTAGAAGTCTATACTTATTTAAAATAGTACTTTAAAACTATATAAGTATAACTATCTAGGTAGAGTAGAAGACTCCTCTAGTAGTGGAGTATTAAGCGGTTTATTCTAGCGTAGTCTATCTGTCAGTGATAGTACGTGACATGGTCACGTGACCTCACTAAGTCATGTATATAACCAGCTCGACTAGTATTCTCAATCTATAACGTTCTTAAACATAACTCTTAACATATACGACTAAAGCTTAGGTTAATTAGGGCCAGCTTATATTAGCTATAGCTATGTTAAAGAAAGCCTAGGAAATAGCTAAAGTAGTAGCTTCTGAGAACAGTGGCTTACTAGCGCTAGAACTACTAGATATATCCAAGTTCGCGTTAAAAGCCTATAACCGCTTCACAAGGGACGTGGAGGTCGGCGCTCTAGTAGTAGCTCACTTCCTACTAGGACAGCCGTTTATATACGTTCTAAAGGGCTACAAGTCCGCCACAATTAACTTTTATTAGGTTAAAATAAACGTTTAGAAGGTTCTAAGCGGCTTACTTAATAATACTAGTAATAAAGATATAGTAGAGTCTATAAATTAGTATATTAACTTTAATAGCTATACCCGCCACACATTAATTTATAAGAACTACGAGTACTAAGGCGCTAGGCTTACTTATCTATGTTTCTATAAATATACTGTAGCGGGGTCTACAACCATAAAAATGGAGGGAGTACAAAAGTGATGATTTTTGACTAAGGAGCTAAGAGTGAGATGCGAGCGGAAGCTCGCATTTTATCCAGCTTCGCTTGGATCACGTGCCATAAGGCCACGTGACAGCGTTTCTGGAATCCCCACTACACTATTTTCTTAGATTCTTCTTCCTAATCTCCACCCTCCCCTTATTTAATATAGAGCGAGTTAATCTAGAGATACTTCAAGTTTAAGCCTCGAACTACCTCGATTATATACTAAAAGGTTAGTAGTAGATTAGTAATCTTTAATCCTTTTTCACGCTTATTAATATTCTTCTAGGTTATATAATATAGCGGCACCTCGCCCTTCTTAAGGTCGCCCTAATAATGAGACAAAGTAATATATTTCTAATCGCTAATTTTCTCTACTAGAACGAGCTTTAGGAATTCTAGGGTATAGTCCGGACCATTTAGATCACCGACATAGAGAAGTCTTATTAGTAATTTTGTAGTTTTATGCTTATTACAATTATGAGACTTGTCACACTATTGAAGCTATTCGTGAAGTAGTGCAAAACGTAGAGGATATCCCACTTTAGGCAATACTAGAAAGCCGATCCGGGTTTGCTTATTAGACCCTTCCACAGACCCTGAGATATGATATTTAGTAAGCTATGTCTCACAAAAATAATATATAAGCCAAGGATACTAACCTAGATTTGAACATAGATGGATAATACGATACCTACTAGGTTATATCGTCAATGCTTGTGAGGCTCAATAGTAGTGTGCTACGCAAGCCCTAAGTAAGGCTAAAGAAGTATATCCGACGTAATAGAGTCTTTAAGCTCTGAATGTCCAATTTTAGTATTTAAATTAATCGATGCCCTTCTCAAGGGCTTATAGGACACGTCTTATATCCTCTAGCGCGACGCAGGGACTACGTAGGCGCTATCCTAGAATAGCTGACACGCCCAGACCACGCTTCCACGTGATCCTGAGTCCTGCTCGTCACAATGCTAAGCCATTTCTACCAACTTGGTCATTCCGTCCATTGATACTAGACAGGTTAGCTGCACGGCAAATTAGGTCGCACACCTAGCAACCCTTTTTAGCAGCGTCTAGTAGTTCCGAGTAATTAATATTCTCATTAGAGAATAATAAAGAGTTGCACTTAGTATAACCCTTAGTCGGATTTTTTGAAGTCCACAAGGAATCGAATTCTTTTTGAGATTGTGTTACAAATTTCCGAGCAATAATATTATTAAAGTCATATTGCTAGTCACTAGACTATATCACTATTAGTAATAGTAGTAGTAGCAGGTCTTGAGCCTTATCGGCCCACTTATAGGCTATAGCCACACGCACGACAAGGTCAGTAGTAGCCCTACTTACTCAGCATTACGGGCCTACTTACAAGCTATAGTCACACGCACGACAAGGTCAGCAGTAGCCCTACTTGCTCAGTATCACAGGCCTACTTACAAACTATAGCCACACGCACGATAAGGTCAGCAGTAGCCCTACTTGCTTAGCATCACGGGCCTACTTACTTCCTATAGCGAAAACCCTAGTTAGTATAATATTTTGAATCTGTTAGATGGTTATGTACATTCTAGACTATGTTAAGTTCATTGTTTATTTCTATATAATTGCTCATACTGTGAAAATTGGTTCTACGCCAACGCTAGATGCCGAAGACGCCTGCATTTTCAGTCGAGCCGATTTATAGTTGAACTTGGTTGTACTATGCTTCCCTGATATTGTAGTGATTTATAGTATTAGACTTGTTTCACAAAAGTGGGATCATTCAATTATTGCTGCCTAAAAGATCGGGCCCACTATTATTCCGGTCTGAGATCAGCTGACCTTCAGGAAAAGCCACTGATAATCTTCTCCTTTATATTTCTTTATCTTTATAACTGAGCTAGAATAGAGGTTTGGGGAAGCTTGTGCCTTTATATCTTAGGATCTTTCTAAGGAACCTGCGACGGGCACTGCTCGATTTGCTTCCACCCCCTTCCGTACAATAGTAGTCAATTCAGTATGCCCTTTGTCACATGACATACTACCCCTGTAACATCCAACGTGATGGCTCTGATACCTCTTTCACCTGCTCGTCTAACTTACATGGCTGGTGCAAATATCTGAAACTTTGTCGACCTCACTACTTTTTAGATCCCACCTTATACTCTTTCGGATTTCGAAGGCTTCGTGTGAGCCGCAGGCTGGCACCCATGCCTTCGAAATTTTAGCGCTAGCTAAAAGAGAGAAGGTTCTTCGAAGAGAAGAGAGTGCGGTGCCTTCGGCGTTTCGTTTTCCCGGTCCGTGTTTAGTAATAACTTATGAAATCTTGTGGCTTTTCTAGGCTGTGGCTTGCCTCACTATTTCAGCCCCTAGACCAACAACGCATACCCGCAAGGAAAAAAAACTAGCTCGTTGGGAGACCCTTAACTTTTGAGCACTGCAATTTTAGCGTCTGGGAGGACTTTAAAGTTAGTCAGTAATTAGTCAGCTCGTATTCGGATCGGTAGTGGTGCGGGGGAGGGCTAATGGAGAGCGCCACACCTGAAACTTTATTAATTTCATCTACCATACACTTACTAACTGCTTATTCTAACGTTTCCCAATTAAGATTCCACTACTCTAATTAATTTCGAAGGCTTCGTGTGAGCCGTGCCTTCGAAATTTTAGCGGAAGCTAAAATAAGAAGGTTCTTCGAAGAGAAAAGAAAAGAGAACGCGGGGCTTTGGGGCCCTGTTTTGTTTAGTAATCTCTTATGTAATCTTGTGGCTTGTGGGCTAGTGGCTTGCCTCGCCGTTTCCAACACTCTACTGTTTCTAATACTGCTTTCTTTTTATTCGGGCACAGTGTGTCAAATGAGTAGAGTAGAGTAGAGTAGTGGGTCACTACTCTACTCTACTCAACGAAATAATACACTACTCATACTCTACTCTACTCTACTCTAGATTACTCAGAGTAACTTAGAGTAGTATAGAGTAATAGCACACGTGACCCGGAAAAACTCGGTCCGGAATGCTCTAGCCTAATTAGGGAGTACTCCTCGGCTATACTCTACTCTACTCTACTCTAGATTACTCAGAGTAACTTAGAGTAGTATAGAGTAATAGCACACGTGACCCGGAAAAACTCGGTCCGGAATGCTCTAGCCTAATTAGGGAGTACTCCTCGGCTAGGGACCCCTTACCCCTATGGCCTTAGTCACGTTATTAAAACATAAATTAGATTTTTAGTTATATATAACTAGTATCTAGCTTAGCTTATATACTTACTAATTTAAATTAATAAAATTTAAGTAAAGACTAGGTACTTTATTAAATATTATTAACTAAATCTTAGCTTTTAGTCACGTGTTTATTACTCGGCACTACTCAGAGTAACTCTAGAGTACTACTCTACTCTACTCAATTTTTTTAGGAATACACTACTCTAACTCTACTCTACTCTACTCATGACTACTCTGAGTAGCGTGAGTACTATGAGTAATTCTTTGACACACTGTTCGGGCAGTTTTGCTTCATCCTTTGTAACGGCTACGTCTAAGCACTTCAGTACTGTATATGATTCCTTTGCTGCCGAAGGGTCCTTCTCGCACCTGATTTAACGTCTACGAAATATCTTGACTTTCTGCTTGGTGTGAGCTCGCAGCTCTACTACACTGTGGAACATCTGAAATTTGTCTTTACTATCAACCTGTTCCCATTTGTTTGAACGGACTGTAGTTTATAGCAGATCCCTTAGATGAGTGTAATTGTTTTCTGCGGTGCCTCGTCGAAGGTTCTCGGATTCCAATAACGAAAGATCCCTAATCTGGTATATGTCTCTTCTAGGGAGTCCACTTGGCGTCTAATGATAAGCCCCATGACGCCGAAGTCCCATTTTTTGAACGGAATGGCAAAGACACCAGACTGATCATCCTGAAGGTAGCTTCGATCATCGAAAAAGATCTCACTCACAACAACTTCGTCAGATTCGTTCAAATGCTGTAAATCGCAGGACAAAGATGAGACCACAGCCCTGGGGCCCGCATCTTTTAGAAAGGGATGAGGTGGCTTAATCGACCAATTCATAGCAGTAACCGGACCCTCAAGTATCAATTGTGCGGCAGCGATTTGACCTTCCGGATTTCTCTCGTCAGCCAAGGCGATCTCTCCCTCAATGATTTTGGCCATCTGCGAATCGCTAACCAACGATAAAGGACCAGCTGTAACTGGCCCATCGAGTGAAGCCCAGCTCCAAGTGGGAGCACGGTAATTTCCTGTAGGCCGAGTCGTTCTTCCCAAGAAGCTGTGCGAAGGTTTCACCTCCCAGAGCAGCTGCGCAGGAAAATCCCTCCAAAATAATCCAGCAATATACCAGTCGTCTTTGAGTTGAGTAATTTGTCGAGCAATAGCAGACAGTGCAACAAACCCATCCTCCAATGGATGCGATAGAGACTTGCCAGAATAGTCCTCGATTATTCGAGCCCAGAGCCAACTGCAACCCCACTGAGACACTGTCAGGGGAATATCGAAAACCGGGTAGAAAGTATGTGTATCGAAACCGCACGGATAGGCCTCACTTCCATTCCGAAGTTTATTGCATTCCCAGAAGACTTGGTCTTGGCCGAAACTGAGCACTCGGGGGGACAGCATTCGCTCTTGTAATACCCAACCTCTTGCAGACAAAGGAGACTCATGAACGGCGGTAAGGTTACTGTCTGCGGTACTCCGAATGCCTTGGATGCCTTCTATTCCCTTGAAGGAGCGCGCGAAGGCGATGCATCGCTCGGCTACCTCCGACTGTCTGGTACTGAAACAACCACCGTGAGCAGATTGGGCCCAGGCTGCAGCAATGTTGAGTACGCACTTAGAGTATATGCGATCCATGATAGAAGCGTGGTATTGCCAGTCCTTGTTACTCCCTTCGCCAGATTGCTGAATGCAGAGAGAGTCTATCCAGAGATAGCGGATCGAAAACCATCGGACCACCTCTATAGCATCACGGAAAGTCTGAGGAAGGTCCTGAAGCCGAATCTCATTCTGGAATTCATCCATATTGCTTTTGGAAAGTTGAAGAAAGGAAGGGTTCGGTCCCCAGCAGTGACTTAATGTTGCATAAGGTCCGACCTGTGATTCTGAGGAGGTGAGAATCAACTTTGGGTGTTGTACGCCTACATCAATCAATCTGGGAGGATACCATGCCCCATCTCTCTCCACTTGCTTCGTACAAGATTCGTGGGAATTGAGACAATCGTTTAGCCATTTCACAGTCGTCTGTATAGTAGGCTCACCCTTCGTGCTGTACAAACGTTGTTGGCATCCAATGTCCTGGTGGCCCGTAACAGCTTCCAAAGCATTTAACGTGCCAGGTCCTTCCACAGGGGGACTCAATGAGTCCGGAACCTCCCCATAGGGACTCCATGTGAATGTGACACATGCCCGAACCGGGGGAGGACCTAGAGTAGCCCCAATGTTGACGCCAGAGTCTCCATTGTAACATATGAATTCATATTCAACTCTGCGCAGCCATCCGTTTGCGAGGGCCAAGCCGACATCCTTGACTAGTTTCACATAATAAGCTAGGACTGCCTTACAGATGTAACAATAATCAGTCGTAGCCGCTTTGTACAATTCTGCAGAGCCCTTGTGGTGTGGTCCTTTCTTGCCCTTCGCGAACATTGTGAAGCACACTGCGCATAACATTCCGGCGATTCCAGATATACCTCAGCGCTCCTGTGAATTGTGCTCCGAAGAGTAAGCGCATGGAATCTATAATGCAAGACAGGGGATAGCCACCTTGATGATGATGAAAGTTAATATTGTAAAGGGAAGTCACAGCATGCATAAATTGGGAAGCACGGTCGGGGCGAGTACAGCAGTGGACACGCACTGGAGCCTTCTGAAGGCTGAAAAGAAGCAATTATGTGATGCAATATTGCGCCCGAGATGAGCCTCACTTGAAGCATTGGGACGGAGCGCTTGCTTTGTCATCCACATGGGCACTTATAATTCTCCAGCAATGCCCGCACGACTCGAAGCCAAAAAGAAATACATCCTTCGCATGTTCCTTACTTTGTTTATGTTGGTATAAATTTACCATATTTAGTCACGTGTATACTAGTCCTAATTAGGAAAGCGGGCATCGATAACTTTAGGTTCTCGGTGCTCTACTTTCCTACTTCCTAATCAACCACCTACCTACGCAACCAGCATATCACGATTATTACGTGCCGTGCTACGCGTTCTGGGTGGACCGACAGTTTAAGTGTCATATTTATTCAACAGCAGTGCGATATGCTATCAACCGCATTCAATAACCTTGATTTGCTGCTGTCCGTGCGCCACGCCTGAAACTTTGTCGATTTCATCCACCATACACTTGCCAACTGCTCATTATAACGTTTCTCGATTGAAATTCCACTGCTCTAATCAATTTCGAAGGCTTCGTGTGAGCCGCAGGCTGGCACCCACGTTAAGAAGGTGCGTGGCTTTCGGCGTTTGGTTTTTCCGGTCCGTGTTTAGTAATATCTTACGAAATCAACTTGTGGCTTCTCTGTGGCTCCTATGCTGGTGGCTTGCCTCGCGAACGATCGATTTAGAATTTGGGCCTTCGAGATGAAGACATACGAAAAGTTTGCAGGCACTGCAATTTTAGCGTCTGGGAGGACCTTAAAGTCAGTCAGCAATCAGTCAGCCAGTATTCGGATTGGTAGTAGTACAAGAGGAAGGCCAAATGGAGAGCGCCACACCTGAAACTTTGTTGATTTCATCCACCTTACACTTACCAACTGCTTATTCTAACGTTTCCCAGTTAAGATTCTACTACTCTAATCAATGCCTTCGAAATGCCTTCGAAATAAGCTGAAAGCTTAGAGAGAAGGTTCTTCGACAAGAAGAGAGGGGTCGGGCTTCGGAAAATCTTCGATCCGCCCCCGGCGCTTTTCCGAACATGGTTCGCGTGGTCTCTTACAAATCGGTGGAAATATAATCCGTATTGTTTCTTTACGGACCGCTGTAAATATAATCCGTCCCGTACTTGACGTCAGACTAGCTCCTGCTCAGCCGCCCAAGCCACAACCGCCCTCTAAAGTCCTTCTTTTCCCCAGGTCAAGCGTGCCCCGCCTTTCATCTTATCTCGAGCTAGGCAAAAGCATTTGTAAAATTTTCCGACGTTTGAGACCGGTGCTTCGTTCATACTATATAAAGAATTGAGATGTCTATGCGTCTCGCCGAATACTCTAGTTTCTGTGAAACATGTGCAACCTGCCTAGAACACCTCTAGAAAGACAACCTTAATATCGACATTCGATTTCTCCGTTTCAAAACTCTTCGGCTTATAAGGGAAGATGCCCGCCGGGGCTGTGAGCTTTGTAAGGCCATTACCGCGAGTATTCGACTACAAGACCTATATTTCAATCAGTTTAGCGAAATTCCCTTACAGATATATATGCCACCCGCGAAAGCTTGGAATAGTTATCGCTTTATCCACCTGAATTAGCGACCGGACGACGTTTGGGAGACGCTTCCTATAGTAGGAATGCACGAAAAATACAAATATAGGATATCTCAAGTTTTGCATCCGTTTAGTAAGTAAGGTGCGTATATACATCATGTCCAAATTTTAGCTGAAACCCAGTTTCACTAGTATTTCTCATTCACAGAACTCGATATACTAATAGTATTTCAGAAATCCCTACAACACTATTAGCAAAACAGGAAGAAGCCGCTTTCAGCTCAAGAACGAACTCTCCCTTTTGCCAAAGCTTAGCTGTTCAGTAGATGGAAGGCTGCTTAAAGAATCATCCTCGGTGCCGAGAACGGGGTGCAGGCTATCGATTACTACAAGATAGTCGATGGGTTCCGACCCGTTTACTCCAAATCCTGCATTCGGGAACCGAAACGACTGTGCGCCTAACAGTGGTTAACAAAAATTGAAATCTTGCTTATCCAACCCCAGTGATCATGTTGGTATGAAGAAAGTTTCTCCGCCGGACGCCGCATTTTGACTACCCGTGTGGCTCCCGCTGTACTGGACATAGGCACGAATAAAGCAATTTTCACACTGCACGCAGTCCATAGGCGTCGGATAACTAACCTCCCATGGTACTTTTGGTCGGTTAGAGGCGAGATTGGCTGGGGCTGGTAACAGGGGCTGGGTGAGTTGTTCCTTCCCCTTTGATCTCTGTTCAAGCGACATCGAGTTCGACATCGAGAACGCATTTTGATCCGTGCTTTGATCTTTATCAAAATGCGAAAACTTTTGTTGGTTTTCTGTTCGGCAAGCCATAGGCCGCTGTAAATTTTGGAACTTCCCTTCTGGGAGTTTCTTGAGCAGGCTTACAGCCAAGCACAGGTGCGAAAATCAGCCCCGCGATTTGCCTTGCGGTTGCCAACTCATGTGCAGAGTCACAGTCGCTGAACCTCCTTCAGTCCTCTTGCGGTCTTCTTATTTTCCTCCCTTCCCTTCCGCTTGCAGCTTGCTTCGATCAGCAGCCGGCGCTCCTCAATGTGACGGGACCTCGGAAGGAGCGACTCCTCTGACCGTTTCGTCTCGCAGCCTTGCGCTGGGCTCTTTCACTCAGCCTTGTCAACTCCATCTCGTCAGTCTCGTCACATTGAATCGCCAGGCAGTCTTCTCAAGAGCACATCATGGACCCTACCAGTGGAGCCGCTAGTCTGGACACACTCTTTCAGTTGGCCGACAGAGTGATCGGGCTCTGCAAGCTCTACATTCGGGCTGCTAAGGACGCTCCCTCTGATCTTCGTGTCATCCTAATTGAGATAACGTCGTTGAAGGTACTTCTTGACAACTTTCAATTCCTCGCAAAATGGGATGCGAAGCATGGCAACCAGAGCATTTTCGATAGCTTACTTCAGGACGAAGGACCGATCAAAGGATGCATGGATTCTATCAGCGAGCTGGAGAAGTTATTCCCTCCGCCAGTGAAGTCTCTTCCAAAATCGAAACAAAAGATTCAAGAACTACTGGCCACGTTGTCCTGGCCGTTCAAACAAGAGAAAGCGAAAAAGATCCTGCAGGAGATCTCCCTCTTCAAGTCAACAATCAGCCTTACTCTTACCGTCGACCACCATAATGATATTAAGAAGATCAGACACGCTACAAGAGAGATGCAGACTATTCTCGATGGTATGCAAGAATCTGTTTAGGCACCATTCACTGAAATTAACATGTCTGCGCAGCGGATCAGCGTGACAAAGTCTACTCCTGGCTAAGGCACACAGACCCATCACCTCTTCACAACCGTGCTCGCTCCCAATACGAAGTTGGAACAGGCGACTGGATTCTCCGCTCCCAAAAATGGGACAACTTCATCAGCGCGAAGCATCGTTGTCTCTGGATTCATGGTATACCCGGAGCAGGTAAAACCATACTGGCATCTCACCTAATAGAAATCATCGAACGTTGCGAAGTACCTCACGGTCGAAAGTACGGTCTTTCATATTACTACTGCTATTTTGGACATAATCAAGAGGAAGCTGCGCCAATGTTAAGATGGTTCCTCGACCAGCTCTGCCGCCAAGCCGGATGTATCCCTGCATTCCTATTCCAACTCTACCAGGACGGTCGGGAACCAAGTCTTACTGAACTGCTCGCCTGCCTTGAAGCACTCATCAGTAATTACGATAGAGTTTTCTTCATTGTTGATGCTGTTGATGAAAGCAAACCTCGTGAAGACACGCTGAGAGTTCTTCGTGATCTTGTCACCGATGCGCGATTCAACAAAATTCAACTTCTCGTCACAAGCCGACTATATATCGACATCGAACAAGTTCTAGAGGAACTTTCGGTGTCGGTTTCAATGTCTAATCCGGAGGTCACCGCAGACATCGGACGTTTCGTACAAGCATCTATGCAGTCAAATCCCAAATTCCGTCGATGGGAACCAGAACTGCTGAAAGAGACCCAAGAAGCTCTGACAATAGGTGCCAAAGGAATGTGAGCCCTCTTCATCTGAAATTTCCTGCACTACTTGCTGAAAGTCTTTTAGGTTTCGCTGGGCGACATGTCAGCTTCACGAACTTCAACGTTTGAGATGTGAAAGTTCGATTATCAGAAAAGCTTTGAAGAGCCTACCCAAGACACTGGACGAGACCTACGAAAGGGTATTTTTTAGCAATTCCCGCAGAATCACGGAAGTTCGTTATCCACACCTTCTTCTGGATGCATTTCAACAGTACTCTTGATAATGGGGAGGGGGTTTCGGGCAATTTGACGTGTGATTGCCTCCTACAGGCAATTGGCAATAGTTTGACTAGTCAGGGAATGGACCCAAGCGACGAAGTCTTCGATAGAGAAGCCCTGCGAGAACCGTGTGGCTGTCTGATAGATGTCCAGAACGAGGAGAAAGTCATTAGGGACGCGTATAAACATCATAAGAGGGCCATTTTTTCGGTAGTGTCCTTCGCGCATTACACAGTGTTGGAGTACCTCTTATCGTCACGTATCTCCCAAGGGCCAGCAGCTGAGTTTTCTATCACGAGCGACGGCTCTTACATACGCTTTTTTTCAGTCATCCTTTTGGCGGCTACTCGAGTGCTCTACGACCAGGCTACGTGGGAGAGGGAAAAGAAGAAGTGGTGGGACAATTTCTCCCTCTACTCTATTGCAGTTACTGAGAAGCTGCTGCTCGACCGTCCAACATGGTTTCCCCATAGGTCCAATTGCCTCGTTGATGAGCCGTGGAGACTTATAGCTGACGGTGTTCTTCGTCTTGTGAGTTCAGAAGAAATATTCAGCGGCTTCTGCCACGGATTAAAACATCATATCAACGCATCATATCGAGCTGTATTCGGCATCGATAGCGAAGTCTGGTATCTTGGGTTGCATGCTAAATGGGCAGACACCAACGCTTTTCGTCTTTTTGCATTGGCTCTCATGTGTGGCAGCCGATATCCAGATATCATAGAGTATTACGTTGAGAAGTGTGATCTCAAAAGCCTCCTCAACAGTCGTCAAAATATCTGTTTGTGCCTAGATTCAGACTACTTTGGTACTTTAAACGACCGCAAGTTTGAGTACGAGTTTGATTGCTCTTTCATTGAGCTCTTCGCCCAGCTTGCATACTATCGATGGGAAGATTTCCGCCTTCTCTTCAAACTTGGAGTTGGCATGTTTGAGGATTATTCGAACATTTTGATTTCGCATGTGGCATCTCATTATCTATGTGAGGGATGTCGTTTGGCTAAAAAAGAACAATCCGAGCAACCCAACTGCATAATCGAGCAGCTGTTACGAAGGGGTGCTGATCCGGATGGTAACTGTTCCTGGGTGACGCCGCTACAAATCGCCGTATTCACTGACCAGCCGGACATCGTGGCTCAGTTACTTGCCGCCGGAGCAGATCCGAACAAAACTGGAGACAGAGAGGGTTCCAAGTGGGAAGGAAACACTATCCTCGGGTACTTCACTCACCTTCATGGGCATAGACCTCTTGATCTCATCGAATCCGGGATGCAAGCGGGGTGGGATGAGGAGTGGGATTGGGGCAAAGGCCGAATGGGTAACAGGGAAAGGACAAACGAGCAAATGCGCCGATTGCTCAAGCAATACGGTGCGAGAGCCATCAGTGTCCGTGAAGATTCGACTCAAGCTACACAAACCGTCTCGGGAAACGAACACTCAGGTATACCGCAAGAAGGGTCTGACAACAAGTCCGTGGGCAGACTACTATCTGCTACGGATATAACCATGAAGGATGACGATATCAAGGACGATTTGTACTCAGCCTGACCGGTAGACCTTTAGATAGGCCTCGAGTAGGTTTGGAGCTATTCACGGCTGTCTTTACTGGAATACTCGCGAGGGAGGTTCGATGAAGAGCTCAACAGCGCCACATCAATGATATTATCAAACGCAAAGAATTCCATTTTCTGGCCAGGAAAATACATCAATGTAAGGATATACTCAGCTCTTTCTGGTCCACGGAAAGACCATTCTGCCGGGTAAGACGGCGATCTGGATGTACCAACTCCTCGAAGTAGTTCACGACTAGGACGCGTGTTGGAATTGACAGTTTTTAGAACGCATGGGAATTTAGAAACTTTGTCCTTTACCAATCGTTTGGGAGCTAGGTCTTGAGTTACGGTATTCCATGTCTAAACGAGCTTCTCATCATTACTTTACGCGAAATTGGCTGTGGCTGATACAAACGGAGGCAGGTTGGCGGGACGTTGGCACTATAAAATATCAAAAGTTTCTTAGGGCATACCGATCGCATCTCATTTTGCAACTTAATAATGCTCCAATCTTTTTCTGTTCGCTCCACTGAATTTGTCACATATTGTTCAAGGAACAGGCATGAATCTCCAAGCGCTCTTGGACTTCCTCAAGTTTCAACCAGCCCCAATAATCTAAAATACAAGATTAATTTTCGTCCGGCACTCCCAGGCCTTAGTGTATGTTCGTGCATCTGCCTCACACTAAGTCAATTACAGATGAGAGGTTATGGTTTCGCATTCCTGTGGCTCGTCGGCCCCTCCGACCGCTATTGGTCTCCTCTCAGCCGGAATAGCGACAAGAATGTTAGAAATCGCTGTGGGACATAATTCTAAGAACGTGGCAACCAGATCCTGATGCCTGAGATACAACACAAATTGTTTCTCCCATTGTTAAGCACCACTAATTTTCTCCAATCGTCAAGGGTAAGGAAGGAACAAGAGCGAAATGCTTTTTCGATGGGTAATGTTCCAAGAAAGCAACATCCTTCATAAGGCACGTATAAGATATAGTAAATCTTCTTTGAGGAGAAAGCTGTTAGAAAATTACTCGAATGCTCTAGGATTTCTTTTCAGTTTTCGACATTTCGATCCAACCGCCGAATAAGATATGAAATTGAATCAGCCAGTCAGATCCACTCTTAGTGTTGCACAGCATGAGTGCCTGCAGCACCGAAGAATTTCATAGCCGTCTTGAACCTCGCACTCTGGCTCTCTCGCATTTGACCATAGGAGCAAATAATTCAGTCAACCTGGTATAGAACCCAAAAGCCACATCGTTCGTGGGACAGCGATACCTCCTAAAGCCCGGAACCTGCATCCGCACAGCTCAAGCGCAGAGTATACCTTGTCGTTAGCCATGCTTTGCACCCTCTGCGCCTCCTTAAATTTCAACCTCTCACCCTTACAAACCGATCCCTTCGCGCCCATACCCTGGACCTCAACACCAATATCTACGAAGTACTATGTCTCAGCACACCAACCCTCTCTTCCCGCGCTTTTTGCATCTGCAAAGCAAGGCTGCCACCTCTGCATGCTGATTCGCTCTGAACTGTTCCACATCCGCGGTCATGAATCCGACGAGGAACGCCATCAGGGATTCATTGACCTAAGAGTGTATGTTACGGGCGAGGAAGAAGAAACAGGGTCGGTGGAGCTGGACACGCACTTCGGAAAGCAAATTCAAGCTGTCGCAAGGACGAAGACGAGAGATGTGAGGGTGATGCTTGATTTCATGCGATTTGAACGTTCGTAGCCTGGAGCCTTCACAAATCACATGGCATTAACTTGTAACACTAACAAATTGCAGCATATATTGAATCCCTCTTACAGGAGAAAGCATACAATTTTGCCTCAAACACCGGCTGCAGCGAGAATTTCAAGCTAGCAACAACTTGGTTGTCTCGATGTCTCAGACACCATGCATTCTGCACCATTGCGACTCCTCTCTACCCAGAACTCCCCTCTCGCGTTCTAGACGTCACTTGTTCCACGACACCATCTAAATTAGCTCTAATCGACACATTCGGCATCTAGGGATCGTATATAACACTCTCTCATGTGTGGGGAAAGGCTCAGATTATTACGACTACAACTTCTACTTTGGCTGAAAGAATTAAAGGTATCGCAATGGATAGCCTTTCTAATACTTTCAGAGATGCAGTTGAATTAGCGAGACAAATCAATGTCCGATATTTATGGATCGACAGTTTGTGCATTATTCAGAATGATCTCGCAGACTGGGAAAAGGAAAGCGCTAAAATGGGGTCGTATTATTCCAATGCGCTATTCAACATAGCTGCGGTCAGTTCTAGCGATGGTTCCGGAGGCCTGTTCACTTCACGGAATCCTCGTGAAATAACGCCTTGTCCAATAACAGTCGTCTTCCCAAGCAAAGATTCGATCAGAGACGGAAAGAAAATAGAAGGATTCCTCAGAGCGAGCTCAGGCTGGGACCCTGTGCTCCAAGTTGCTGGCTTTCAGCGTCCCCCACTGTGGCAAAGAGCTTGGGTTTTGCAAGAAAGGTTGCTATCGAACAGGTTGTTGATGTTTTCCAGCATGCAGATGAGTTGGAAATGCACGCAGGAAGATGCGTCAGAATCAGTACCCGAAGGATCGCCGCGCCATGCGGATATGACTAGCACGGAGAAGATGCTGAGATCAATTTTGATGGGGTTGAAGAAATTCCCGCTCAAGACCGCTATGTCGCAGGATTGTGGACACACGATATTCACCGCGGACTCTTATGGTCGGCACCAGATTCAACGACTTCCAAGCCTGATTTGAGGCAATACCGCGCTCCATCGTGGTCCTGGGCCAGCTTAGGAGGGACGTGCAATTTCTATGTAAGGCAGATGTCGCAGAAGGGGGTGAAGGTGTCGACCAAGCTCTTCACTGTTAATGGAGGAGCGCCACACGCACCAGATGCTTTGAAAGTGACTGGAATTCTGAAGAGAGCGCATCCAGTAGATATAGATGGAGATCTGCTGGAGGAGGTGGTGTTCAAGGATATACCACATGGGCGTGAGACATTGTTTGATTTGAATGAAAGGAAGTCTGTGGGGTGGTACTTTGCAGACAATATTGACAGAAAACATCTGAATGAGGTGTGGTGCTGTCCAATCATGACTGAAGAGCGATCAGCCCGAAAAGGAGAAAAGCTACGTGATGGGCAAACCAGTGTTGTGGAAGCCAGAGGCGTGGCGCTATTGCTACTGGACAAGAGCGAGAAGATTTGTATGCGGGTAGGAAGTCTTTGGATTAGGGACGCGGGTTGGTTTGACAGCTGTGAGACGGAGTCATTCTCGATCATTTGAAGCAACCGAATGTAATGCAGGCTTCGTGACTCCATTACTCCACTTCATTATTATATTAATAGTGTCCAAGTCAGACATATTACGGTTATTATGGAATTGCTCTACCTACCAAGCTTTTAGACTTGACTTCCTGAACAAATGATTTTTCGTTGTGCCTGTGCATTTTCAATGTGCAGGTTTCAGAACTGCCATTTCCAGGAGCTGCGCGATTGTTATCGGCCCCAGGGGTTAAGGTTTCGGCATTCAGCAGGTGCCTCATGCTAGCAGGGCCTTCCGGGACCCTATTGTCGGATGGACGGATTGGTTTCGACGGCGGTTCTTCGTCTAGTCCTCCAGAAAGCCGACGAGCGGAATCGGCTCCTGCAGTCGATGCTACAACGGGTCGAGCTACGGCGGCACTGTTGGTCTCCATGACCGATTTATTGGCAACTTTGGGGTTTCAGCGAGTAGAGGCCTCTTGAGATAAGTTAGACAAGAATGTGTTCCGCCAGAGATCGATGGCAAAGACTGCTCGGTAAATGGGCTACCTCTTAGAAGGGTTCACAGGCTAACCGCCCAAACCCCCGAACCGCCCAACCTTATCTTTTTCCACAGCAACGAAATAAATTAAGGTTTTTTTAATCAATATTCGTGATCAGCCACGCCAAATTAGTGATCCGTGAAATTTTTAGAGTTTCCTATAGACATTGAACCTCCTTTTTTTTGGCGTCGGATTTGGGGGTTGGCCAGTGAACCCTTCCTTCTAAGACCCCGCATTGAATCGAAGCTACCCTGCACATCCCCTGGAAAGTAGAGGAAGAAGCTGCCCTCAATTTAGAGTTTAACGTCACCATCGACGTGCAATTGATCAAGTCAGGCTATGGCTACTTCTCTTTTCTCGAATAAACGAATCAAAGGCAAAGCATTTGCCTTTACTAGTAGGTAAGCAGCGGTCAATTATCCTCCGCATGTGTAACCTTTCATCGCGTATTTTAAAATAGTATCCGTACATCTTCTTTTAGCTGCAGCTGATTGAGTCAGGGGAAATGTTTAGAAAACTTTTATTGATTCTATTGAGCGTAGGTTATACCTTGATCAAGATTGAATAAGCAATGGTTGGTTAAAAGGCGTTTGGCGTTCGAAGAGGCCAAGTTTGACTACGCAACAGCCTACTAGTCTGACCAGTGATGTTTATTCTTCCGATGAACTCTCTTGGTCTTTGGGAAGAGCAGATCTAGATTAATTACAGTATAGCTAATTACGTCCCAAGTCTTTTTCTAATAATTCAAGCTCCACCAACCTCTCTCATCATATCCCACGTAACATACGGCTTCTTAATCCCAAACTCACTTAAGTCTATTCTCACTTCTCCAAAGCTCCTCCACCCAAACTTCTCATATAGCCCTTTCCCTGCCTCGGTACTATTAACAAACATCTTCCCTCCCCTCTTATCCACCTCCTCTAGAACAACTTTCAGCATAGCAGCTCCAACTCCCTTCCTCTGATGTTCTGGCGCAACACCGAAGGATTCCAGCTCTACAAAATTTGGTTATCCTCTGTAAATGAGAGGAAAGAAATAGAACAAACCAGCCAAGCCCTGGACACCTAACCCCTTCTTGTGCGCCTCAATCTCTCCAATCAAATACCCGATCAAAGCTCCGTTCGCACTCTCTGGTATCTCCGGGTTGTACTCCGGCTCTTCATTCTCGCCCTCTTCTTTCCACGATGCGAAACCAACTATCTCTGCTTCCGCTCCCCCTTTGATTTCCTCGGCAACAAGGAAGTGCATGAATGGGGCAGAGAAAAAGAGTTCATAACGTGGGAAGAATACTGCGTAAGCATCGTCGGGGTGCGCCCAGGGAAGACTGACGAGTGGGTGTACAGGATTGGCGGCGATGTCGATTTGGGCGATTCTAGGGAGGTCTTTGGAGGTCGCGGGACGAATTACGAGGCTAGAAGCCATAGCGTGTGGGGTTGGGAAGCTCCACCAAAGGAAATTTGAAGGCAGAGTAAAGGGAGGGTAGAGATATAAGTTAGTAAACGTGGGAGCAGATAGAAGTACTTTCCAAGACTTTCATAGAAAGACCTTGTAGCAATAGTAAGACCATAGGAAGATTTGTAAGGTATCACCAGCGCCGACACGCCGGGTGCAGGTATCTGGATAGGAGAGTGAGACGGCGAAGTGTAGGGGTCAATAGCCGAGTAGGTTCCTGTAGAGGCATCTAGCATAAATCTAGAGTACAGAACATTTCCCCCTCTCTGAAGAGCCAATATATAGAGGAACATGCGCTTCTTATCCATGCAATAATTGTCTTGCCGGAAGTTCGAAGTAACAAGATCCCTAATTCCTCTCGCCCACATATACCATAGCCACAATAACCGGCCCATGCGCGCGCTCCTCTCATCTTTTATTGCGCATGCTCACCGTGGTGCTTCTTGCCATCTTTATGCTTGTGGTGACGATGTTTCTCATCAGCGCTTTCCTCCGCAGACTAAAAAAATTAGTGAAAGAGCTCATATGTCTCGTTAAGTACTTACTTCAGTGGCATCACGAGTGCTCACGCCCTCATGATCCTTGTGTCCCTTGTGCTCCTCGTGTTCCTTGTGTTTATGGTGCTTGTGCGCATCCTCCAATTCTTCATCTTCAGACTGCTACAATTTAGATGCAAGTTACAGCACTTATATTATAAGATCAAGGACTTACCGTGGTGTCCCTGCGAGCCTTTTCGCCTTCGTGACCTTTATGCTCGTGGGTTTTCTTGCCATCCTTGTGCTTATGGTGCTTGTGGGCTTCATCCAATTCTTCATTTTCAGACTACTATAAATTAGATGCAAATTCACGTATTGATTATTTTGAGATCAAGGACTTACTGTGGTGTCCCTGCCTTCGTGGACTTTGTGCTCGTGGTGCTTTTTGCCATCCTTGTGTTTGTGGTGCTTGTGGGCTTCATCCAATTCTTCATCTTCAGACTGCTACAATTTAGATGCAAGTTCAAGCACTTATATTATAAGATCAAGGACTTACTGTGGTGTCCCTGCTTTCATGACCTTTGTGCTCATGGTGCTTTTTGCCATCCTTGTGCTTGCTGTGACGGTGCTTTTCATCCGCATCTTCACTTGCAGACTGAAACGGGTCAGTGATAAAGTCGTGTGGAGGGAGTAGGTGTGTCTCTAAGAAACTTACTTCGACAGTGTCGCGGCCGACAAGATTACTATTCAAGATCTCTGAGGTGAGATCTAACCCGCGCTCGCCTTGCTGCTGCTCACCGCCCACCTTGTGGTGATGCTCGCCGCCTTCCTTGTGATGACCGCGATGGCGATGCTCGACGTCGGTCTGCACCAAAATTAGTGACAGTTTGACGAGGATCAAGCTTCAGATTGAGCACTTACTTCATCACGTGCCACAACCCCGGTACCCTCTGAGAGTGAGATCGGAGTTGCAAAAGCGGTCGATGCCGCAACAAGTGCAATGCTGAGGACGTTGAGAAGCTGCATATTGAAATCTTCTAATAGAAAGTTGGCTGGCTTGTATGTATAGACAAGTTGACTTTGACTTTAGAGATCTGAATGAGAGAGAAGCTGATGATGGCCAGAGAAGAGGGGACTCAATAAGCATACTTATATTATTTGGTTTGTCTACTGAATCTACCCATTTAATGGTGTTCCCTTGATTCCACAAGAAAAAGATATTCTAATTTAAGATCTACGGCGTTGAATTACCCTTCGGGATGCCCTCGGAACAGCACTCCGAGAAGAGCAATATCGCGACAGGCATTGCTGACGTGTATCCCTGAAATCAGCTTTGTGTGTAGAATTGTGGACAGCACAATTGCCTGATCTTCGAAACGTGTCTTCTATAACTGGAATTGTCCAATCATATCACTAGGAATTCTTTCAAAGTGCAGCAATGTAGGGCAGGACAATATATCGAGATCCAGGCACGTGACGATCCCCCTTTACCCCACAACTTCGCTTAAGATACACGCAACGCGTGGCGCTGTCAACGTGCGACGCATGAGTCTCAAGTTCAATACGACTAAATGCAGTCCAGCACTTCAAAGTTTAGGCTGTAAAGCTATACTCAGAAATAGTTGAGAATGATCAGCGAAATCACGATCATGTGGTCTATTTCACACAAACTGCTGGACTCACCACGCTTGGTAGCAGATTCTTCAGTAACAACGCAGCACAAGTACATGCTCTAGCTACCCACAACGGCTGCTATATCGCGGGCATGCAATATTGGCTATTTTGCCTAAGACAGTTTTATATTACTTAAATAAACAGTTTGTAAGATTGACGAAGTGATCAACGTGAGTAGACTTCGAGATAGTTATGTTTATTGAATTACGTGTTCCCAGGGGCACATGAAGAAGAAATCTCAATTTTCAATTATCCTTATATGAGAATCAGAATTGGTGCAGAAAGCCTTGACTCTTGTCGCTGGCATTCAGTCTTTTTGGTCAAAGCTTCTTTGCCGCTCCCTCCTTTGTCCTAGCGAGAAAGGAAAACGATACGGGCCTTGAACGGTGTGCTTCCATGGGAGTGGCTACTTCCTGCCAGCTGATTTGAATCGCTTCCATCTACTTCTCGTCCCCTCACACCAGCACACAATTCACAACTCCTCGACACCTTCCATGCTCATGGCTATTCCCCACATGAAACTGAACGGAAACCTGAGCCCAGTGCGCAGCGTTCCAATATGGTTTGCCTGGTGTCAAAAGAAGAAAAAAGGACCTACATCACAATTAACAATGTTTTGAGTTGACAGCGGTAGAAACTCGGATGGAAATTACGCCAGTGCTACAAGGCCTAGACTGAGGGAAGCTGCTCTACACGACATTCGAGAGGCTACTGGGAGAGATAAGAACAGGCACCCAGTACTCACTCTCCACGTTTCCGATCAGAATCCTACCCTCGAAGCTTTTTTAGAGGCTCGAAAGGACGCAATATTACTTCATTGGCAACTTTTCAATGTACGAAACAATGGTAGCGGTCCACGAAATCCGCGGAATCTTGCAGAACACTTCTCGTGGTCGAAGCTTGGAGGCAGAACATCTCTCTTATGTACGATCTGAAGGTAGACAGATTATATCTCCTCGGCTGCTAACGGAGTAAAGGTGTGTGCAAAATGTCAGCCTTACACGTGAAGTGTCAAAGTTCTAAGTACCAGTACTCACATACTCTTCTCATTGGTCAAAATGGGTGTTCGGCAAACAGAGCGCAAGCGTTGCCTAAATCCTTCAGTATCGTCATATTTCTCCTTTTCCTTGGCAACTCGAGAAAAAGCTAATGTTCAGAATCATTTGGGCGATCAATCTGCTAGGTTTTGACATCCCGCTATTCTCGTATACACCACTTGACTGCAACGACCGCGAGATCAGACTTCTTCGCCCCCCAGCCGGGAGAATCTAGGACAGTCCATCGAATGCGACACCAGTTTCGTGAGCATCGACCAAAGGCATCCATTGGAAGCATTGCCCTAGATGTGGAGGAACCCAGATAAAAAGAAGAGCATCTGTCTGGACGGGACACAATTCGAGGTTTGGGAGAATCTATGGCAAGCCTTGCTTCACAATTGACTCAAGGACAAAATGAGATTCATCTGGATTGATACTGTGAGCATTAATCAGTCTGATGTAGCAGGTGGCTGGAATACTCTCAACGCCGGACAGCATTCGCTTTCATAAATTCATTGCCCGAACGAGCTTCGTAACTCGCTTGCCGTCCATATAGCCTTGCTAAATGGATGGTTCCAACAGTTCGGTTAACAGGCTCCTTGTTTTCGCGAACGTATTCCGATGGAAGGAAGGCACTCATCACCCAAGCCTAACATGCTTTCGAAGGCAAGAGCTTTCTCCTGTGTGATCAGAAATACCCAAAGGTATGCCGCCGTTGTGTAAGTCTGAGTACAAGACAAGATACCTTTGCTGTGTTGCCCAAGAGCATTTCATAGCACCATTTCTTTTAGAACACCGACAATTCCACAAGCATAAAACCAGCATATTGAATTAACCTGGCTGCGGCACTACAGCAGCATGAATTGAAAAATTCGCTGATTAAGTGTACCCAATGATTATACATAGTCGATGTGATCGAGTAAGGTTATGAGGTCCGCCGCACATCTCGATGCCCCTTGAGTCAAGAAAAAGCCCCACTCGCTGAGGAATGCCGAGACCACGGCACGGGGATGGATATCGTACGATCCCGAGTCAAGACCCGGATTAGAGGCGGGAGTCACCAATTTGGATGCGCCGACGATGGCCGTTGCAATTTGGAGGTGGGCTTGGTCCCGGAGGATTGGTTTGGATGCCAGGCGATCTCCCACCCTGTTCCGGAATAGGCAATTACCAGACGTGAGCGAACATTCCGGGGGAGGTGGGAGATGCTTGACAAGCCCGAGATCGATGCAAGGCACTCAGAACGACCCGTGTCCACGGTAGGCGTCCCTTGACTCCGGCCGTCCATACTGCTCGGTGAAAACTTGACAAGTATAAGCCACCTACCCCTCATTATCCGTCGACAGGAGAACGATCATGTCTGTCACCCCACGTACCCTAAGAGTCCGAGAGTCCGAGAGCTGAACCCACAACTACTTCTATTCTGGGGAGGAAAAACACCGCTGACACTTGGGACGATTAGGCTTGAAGTGGCGTTTCCGGGCTGTACAATCCCTTTTGCTGAATGGCGCGGAGAAGACAGCCGGAGAATGGTTCCTGGTGGACGGACATGCCTCCAGTCTCCCACAAGATTTGGGTGCCACCAAAGCTGACGTGAGTGGCATTCTTCTAGGGATATTCCGCGAAAACAAAATATTCAGGATTTCAGACCCCGTCAACTGCATCTTAAAGGTATGGACTCTCCGTCTTGGCACCCCTCAGTTGCCAGAAGGAGAAGCTTTCCGGCTAAGGTCAAGCTCAGGCCTTCGACTGTGCGAGCGACAGACCTAGATAGACACGACTACTACGCTGGTAGATAGTACCACGCCGCCGACCTTAGATTTTATTGATCGTGGTTACAATGAACTTAACGGAGTTCATAGTCGCGCTTCCACCTCCACCTGGAGTCACTTCCAACTTCGTGGATCCTCCTTTCAATGGTGAAAGGATTATTATTGTGGGGATTCTCTTTCCAATCCTCACAATCCCATTCCTGGCAGCTCGATTCTACGCCAAAGCCTTTCTGATCAGGAAACTCCAACTTGATGACTGTACGTTCCACCAGAAATCAGCTCAGCAGCAAGACTTTATGCTGATCAAGTTGTAGCCATGATTCTTATAGCACTGGTATGTCTCAATCTCTCGTGTGTTCCTACTATTACTGATGTATGTTTCCGTAAAAGCCCTTCACACTCGCGTTCTCAGTTCTGCAGATATGCCGTAAGTCAAGTGGTATCAAGATACATTGTTCTAGACTAAATAGCTTTGCAGAAACAAAAGATGGTTCTGGATACCACATGTGGGACATCACAATGGAAACTTTCGAAAGATACTTCTTCGTACGTACTTGTTGAATATTTACTCATATGGAAAGTATCCTGGACAGCCCTTCTAATCTATAACTTTCCCAGATCGGTGGAGTCTTCGGGCCCCTCTTGTATGGAATAGGAACTATGTTCATCAAATCATCCATCCTCCTCTTTTACTTGCGATTTCCCTGCGAACGCCGCTTCAAGATCGTCACTTACCTCGTCCTCTTCGTCGTCTGCTTCTACTCTCTCTTCGGTGCTTTCTCGTTCCTCCTCATGTGTCGACCTGTGGAGAGCTACTGGGATATGACCGTCCCCAGAAAGTGTCTGGGTTCCAAGGCATGTGCGTTCTTGGTTACGGGTATATTCAATGTGGCAACAGATTACACAATCTTGTTGCTGCCCATCTGGCTTTTGAAACCACTGCGCCTGCCGAAAAAGCAGAAGATCGGGGTTACACTCCTCCTAATGACGGGTTCATTGTAAGCAGTGTCCTAACGTATTGCAGAGAAAGTGATTTGCTGATGTGGAATAGCGTGTGCGTCGTGAGTACAGTTAGACTAGCCACTATCCCTCCCTCATTGGTAAACCCAGATTTCACATGGGTAGGAACGCTCCAATACGTATGGATGTACGTAATTCTCCTCTCCAGTGTCTCCACTTTTGGCACTTCCCTCCTCTGCTCTTATCCTCTGACTGATCTCTGGTAGCATAATCGAGATGAATACGGGCATAATCTGTGCCTGTCTGCCCTCTCTGAAAACCATCACCAAACACCACTTTCCTGGCGGTGTTCTCTCACTCTCCCCACAATTCTCGACCGCACCACCCTTCCCAACAGATGAGCTGCAGATACCTGGGTCAAATCAAGGGCAGGAGCTACATAACGAGTTCGTGGATCCGTTCCAGTCTGCTTCTTCGAAAAGTGCTGCGAGGAGTAGTGTGCACTTGCAAAGTGTGGGTGGTCAGCATGGCTCAAGTGAGAGAGATGTGGAACAGGGGCAAGCCGGAGGGGCATATTTGACTGCACGGCCGCAGGATGCTTCCTTGGATGGAGAGCGGGCTGAGGGTCCGTGATTTGTGTAAGAAGCTGCTGGTGATGTAAGGCATTTTGGATTCCGGAGTGCCTGGCCTGGGCATCCGTTGTTGAAAGAGTGCTGTATAAAATATGTTTGAGTACGGACGTGGTGTTGATAGACTGTAACATAAAATAACATACTCACGCAAGTGATGTAAGCTGGGTTTGGTTTTTTATTGTAAGAGTGGGGAACGAACAGGAAGTCGTAGGAGTTAATTTCTCGATTCCTTAGATAAAAGCTTGATCATTTTCTTCTTCACATCAGAATGACGATCGGCCCAATTAACGGGATTGCCAATTTTCGTTATGTGTTTTTCGAAGAAGCGGCCAGTACCTCGTCAAAGCTCTTCACCACATCATGTTCATGCAACCAAGTCGTTCCCGAACCCCTTTTTGCTCTCGCTCTCAGCTCCTCATCCGTCTCCTGCGTCTCCGCCATAATCTTCTTCGTCTTCATCGCATTATTTTCATGCGCGACCTTCAATAGTCGTACGGCATGCGGTCTCCGCGTATCTTCATATAACTTCAACGCTCTCAAAATCTCTCGCGAAGAAGGCTTTTGCGATGCTGTTTCGGGGAAGACGGATTTGAGGGCGAGATGTAAAGCGTACGCATCATCTATGGCCAGGGAGCCACCGGTTGCAAATGCACCGCCATGAGCATGGGCCGCATCACCAATCAAAGTGACTCTGTCTCCGAAGATCCACGTCGGTAGGGAAGAGCCGCAGAAGTAGTTGGGATAGTACCGAATGTCTGGTGTTACATTTGCAAGTGCTTTGACAACTGGATTCCAGTCCTAGAAGCATATAGTTAGCACCGCTCTACCTAACTTGAATGAAAACTTCTCACCAGATATTTCTCTCTCAAGAGGTTGATATCGGCTTGCTTGTCCCAGTGTCCTCCATCTCGGAACTTTGCAATTGCAACTGGGTCTTGGGGATCAGCATAGATTCCTCCTTGGACAGTGAACCGATTCTGGGCTAGACGAGTTGCAAAGAAGTTGGTTTCTGGGCCCCACCAGTGCGTTGAGTCGAGTGGGACACCCTCGATGTCTTTGACGAGCGACGCATCAAATATACCACGGAAGGCAGTATGGCCACTCCATTCGAGCTCGAAATCAGGTACAAAAGCTGTCCTGACGCCCTTCAAATTTATCGTTAGATCATTACTAGCTAAGAAAAACGCGGAGGCCTCGAAGCAGCACTTACAGAACGAATCCCATCAGCTCCAATCAGGATATCTGCTGTTGCAGTCGTTCCATCCTGGAACTGCATCTTCACGCCATCTCGATGATCTACCGTTGCAACCACCAATTTCTTCTTGAGGTGTATTATATCACGTGGAATATGCTTCAGTAAAGCCTGTTGTAGATGTCCCCTATGGAACCTCGCAGTATAATGCAAAGGCTCTGAGACATCTTCATAGAAATCCTCGCCAATGATCTCATTCGTCTTCCAATGCCGATAGAATCTGGATATCGGATTCGGCCCGCGATATCCCACTTGATCGCTGATGCAATCCTCCAATCCCAATCTCTGCAGCGTTCTTAGGCCATTTGGACCGAGTGTTATGCTCGCACCAATTTCTTTCAGCTCAGTGGCCTTTTCATAGAGCGCCACTTCGATCTTTGGATGCTTTCGAAGAGCGATTCCTGCTGTGAGTCCCGCGATCCCGGTGCCGACAATGGCTACCCGTAGGAGGCTTGGTTCAATCTCCAGACTTCCCATACTGGCAGACTATGATTTGAGATACTGGACAGCAGAAAATGGAGGATTCGAAAAACGAGAAGGTAGCAAGTGTGGATCCGAGAGATCGTAGATCATTGGATTCAGGGGAAGAGGATAACGATTGCACATGCCAGTCCACGGACCCCACTTTCTACTGTTCAGGGTCTAGAATCATGAAATACCTCAAAGCGGCTGAATGCTAGCTGATACGTTCCGCACCGAAGCGACTTAGATTGACGCCGTCAGGTGGATACGTTGATGCAGGATCTAAACAGGATCGCGGGAATCTTCGGGGACCTGGATGCCAGCTAAGCTTCATGCTGTTGTACTGGAGATGTACCGCGAATAATGTCTGTAAATGGAGCCTTATCAGACATATCCTATGCATATTCAATATAATCGAAGCAACCCCTCGATGCATTGTATGGCGTGATGAGTGAGTCTTGCTGAGGCACTTCCAGATAGCAGGCATCTGATAGCGGCCGCTTGTCCCTTTTAGGCCACGTCGAAGCAGCCGGCTCGGTTGGCTTCAGGGGGCGGGGTAGCTGTTAAGCGAATGAAAGGGGAGCATCGCCAACACCTGTTGCTTGGCTTCAACGCTATTTCTGAACTTCAGCTGTGGTATATTGAGCTACAGACATCTCACTTGCTCGATTAGGTTGAATGCATGCCTTAGTCGAAGAAAGTAGTTTGATTTAGGTAGGACTTCGAGCGTACATCCTGCAATCGCTATCGTGTCTTCGAACTTTCTCGAGGTTCATGCCAGCATCAGCTCCTCGAATGTCATAACGTGTTCTGCATTCTGTATAGGCATGAAGGTAATATCTATTAGCTTATTCGATGGTCATATGCAAGTTATCTGAACCTATTTCTAGGAATATCCTACAAGGAGGAGCAACAAGAGGATAACCAATGCACCTTCACCCCACCTTCGCGGCTAGATGCTCCAAGGCCTCTGTTTGGTACTAGATTAAGCCTGACTCTTCCAACTCAATGCAGCTATCTCTCGCCTGTGACGGGTTGTTTCTAAGCTTCATGCACGGATTTTCCATGCCAATTGAGATCCACGAACTCTCGACTTCTGATTAGCCTACAACTGGGTGCCAAGCGCCAAGCTTAAGCAGAACTATGGTTCATATTCCCATGTCACCTCGGCACATTTTATGGGGAGCACCCTATCTCGACCGATCAGAGCTGGGCGACCCAGAAAGATGCATGGGATCTTTGGCTAAAGATGGCGCTATGAGGTGTTCCTATTCAACATAAGAGCCGGGTCCGAAGTTTCCTTGGGTTGCAAAATTTTGTCTTATAACTTCCGAACAGTCTTCAACAACCTTCCAGATCCAACCCAAGCTTTACAAATTTTAGATCATACATCATGGGAATCACAACAGAAATCCCAAGAACGGTTCCATGGAACGGCAAGCAGGCCCCCGTCTACCCCATGCAGACGGTTGACTTCTCGCAATTACTCTCCCAGGAGCCGGCCGAGATTGAGAAGCTCGTGCGATGCTGCCAGACCGAGGGATTCTTCTACATTGACCTGCAAGGCATCGATGGCCGCAGGGTGCTCGATGACCAACAAGAGACCCTCAAACTTATGCACCGCTTCTTCAAGTCACCGCTCGAGGTCAAGAACGAGTATGGTCTCGTTTCTCCGCATCTCGGATACGAGCCAGTTGGCTCACGCACGGGAGTTCTCGAGAACACCAAAGATGGATATGAGATGATGAAGGTCAGTTACTGAGAAAACTTTATGAGCAGCCTGTTTAATTGTTGTCCAAAGGTATCCCGAGACGAGATCCAGCGAGACGCACCCCACATCCCACGCAACATCAAGAACAGCGGAGATATCAAGGTCCTCGAAAATGCAATTGCAGGCTCTAACATCATCACCAAGACCATATTGTCAGCACTTTCAACTGGCCACGGCCTCGCAGGCGCTGCTCGATTCGAGAACATGCACCGAAACCACCGCCCCTCTACCAGCACACTGGCAATGATGCACTACATTCCTTCCGATCCTGTGACGGACAAGAATATTGGACACCAGAAGCACACGGATATTAGCTCGCTTACTCTGCTCTTCAGCGAGCAATGGGGTCTGCAGATTCGTCCTCCGGGTAAGCAAATTTTTCAAAGTGTGGTCTCGTCCTCCACCAGCCTCTAGAGGATACACACCATTCCTACACCAAATGCAGATGAATCTATACTGACTCGTATGTGATGATTCAGGAGCCAAGGAATTCGGCTTCGTCGCTCCCAAAGTCGGCTCCGCAATCGTCAACGTGGGCGACTCCCTCCGCTTCGCGAGCGGCCACACCATGCAATCGTGCATCCACCGAGTCGTGCCCCTGGACCCCACCGAGCACCGCTACTCGATCGCATATTTCTTGAGGGCTGAAGATGAGAGCATGTTCACGGACAGCGCTGGCAGATACATTACAGCTGGGCAGTGGCATGACGAGAAGTTCTACACGTTCTCGGCGCCGGAGTATGAGCAGCAACAGGCCCCGAGCTACTTATTGTTGGGTGGGATGAAGGATGACGAGGAGGTTACTGTGAGCGAGGTTCATGAGAAAGGGATGGACGGTGTGAAGAAATCTGAGGTTGAGGTCTACTAGACGTAGATGATTGGGCTACGTTTCGAGCATCCGTTTCTTTTATAACCAATACAGGGTTTCAAATCCGAACCAATCAGTTGATCAAGTTGTCAAGCATGAGCTACATATCATTAGATTCGACTCAACACCCTATTTCATCAGTTCCCATTCTTTATGTCATCCGCAATCTTCTCAGCAAGCATATAGGCTGTCCCACTCGGGTGCCCCGGAACTGAAAATGGAATCGACGAAACATCCACAACCCTCAGTCCCTGTACCCCAAATACTCTAGCCTTGCTGTCCACCACCGCCAAGGGATCTCCTTCCACTCCCATCTTATTGCTTGAGCTCGCATGCCACTGGATCCCCAGATTCAACCGGATCCACGCCAGAATCTCCTCATCCGTCTGCGTAGCCAACCCAGGCGCGATCTCCGGCCCGACCCGCACCTGCTGAATCGCAGGACTGTCCCATGCCTGCCGACAGCGCCTGAATGCTGCAACTAACAGCTCTTCGTCCGCGGGGTCAGAAAGCCAGTTCAAGTTGATGACTGGTGGGTCTGTGATTGAAGACGACGAGATGGTCACGTTGCCGCGAGAGAAGGGAGCTTCGATCGTGGCAGAAACGGCTCCAATAGTACTGTTCGCACCTGGATACGCGAGCACAATGTACTCGATTTCCGGCCAGTCCTCTGGGAGCGTAGCTAGTAGGTCTTGCGTCCGCTGTGAGAAGTTCTGGCGCAGGTCTTGGGGGATCTTCTCGAAGGAGACGTATCCGCCTGCTGAGCTGTAAGGTCCTTCTTGGTCTTGAAGGTAAGATTGAAGAGTAGAAGCTTCATTTTCCGGTGTGGGAATGAATGCAGGGAGGTTGACACCAGAAAGTACGTCGAAGAAGATCTGATCCCAGAGGTTTTGGCCGACGCCGGACATGTTAGAGATGACTGGGATATCAAACGACTCGAGAGTTGCGGCGGGACCGATGCCTGTTGATTTCTAAGCAAGGGGAGTGAGTAATTGATGTGAAGACATACCTGAGAGCATGAGCAACTGAGGAGAATGAAAAACTCCGGCGGAGAGAATGACCTCCTGCGTTGCTGATATTATATACTCAAACCCTGCTGTGTTCACGAGAACTCCATTTGCAGTCTTGTTGGAATCGAAGAGGATCTTGGATGCTTGCGTATGCGTATACACAGTAATAGCAGAATTAGGGTCTGCAATAGCTTGACGTAAGTATCCCGCCTCGGAGGAAGACCGCGTTGCATCTTCAGGCTTAATCTCATCCGTAACCCAGTCGCCAAAGCCAGATAGCACCCCGCTATTAAAACCGAGTGACCCAAGCGGCATGCCAATCGCCTGCAGGGCGACGGCAAGCCAAGTCGTAGTCACGTCTATCCAGTTCCCATAAGAGACCTGAATAGGCCCGTTGAGGGAGTTGTCGAACACTGTTGGATCGAATTGAACTGTGGCATTTGCCGGGAAGCGTTTTGCCAAGTTTGGAGGTGTGAACGTTGCCGATTTCTTGAAGTATGGAAGCACGTTCTCCCATGTGTAACTATCATCTCCAACTAAATCAGCCCAACGTTGGTGCGTTCCTACTGATCCGCGAAGATATCCCATGGTATTCAGAGCTGAGCAGCCTCCTAGCGTCTTTCCTCGCGCATAATGGATCCGTTTGTCTCCAGCTCCAGCTACAGGCTGAGATATCAAGTCCCAGTCAACCAACGGCTGCCGCGGGTACGATGTTGATGTCGAGAGCACACCCATAGTCAGTGCAAAGTATGGAACGACGCTTTGGTTGCCATTTTCAATCTCGTAGACACCTCCTGCCTCGATGACAGCAACTGACGCTGTCTCAGCAAGTCGTTTAGCAATAGCTAGGCCAGCCGTGCCACCGCCAACCACTAGGAACGCTTAGCAGGTGCGAGACAAGAGAAAGCTTGAATCAACTACAGGAGCATATACCAACATAGTCGTAGGAAGCATTTCCTGGAATGGCAAAACAGCTGGAATAGAGGCGTCCGGGCTGGGCAGATACGAGAGCAGAGAAGGCAATCAAGAGAGTGGCAGAGAGGCTCACCATCCTGGGTAGCCTGATTCGGCTTGGGATGAAAGAAAAATAGCTCTGAAGCGAGAGAAAGTCTGAACAAGGCAACAGAAGAGCTAGGTCCATCCCGAGAATCTGGGAGGGGCGAGCCTCCTTTAAAGAATCTGCAATCGAAGACAAATGGAATGAAAGAGTTAAGCTTACTTGCGTGCTCTTCCCTGCGATACAACCCCACCACGCGAGGTGGGGCAATATGGTGCTGCAATTCATCAGCACGGAGAGCGCGACTGCTTTCGCGGTGAGAACTGAGGGGTCATGCAATGCAATGCAAGGCACCTCCAGAATCACGTCTGAGTCCACCTAGGCCCAATCGGTTACACAGATAGAAGTACCCAGTACATAAAACTTGCCCGGATTCATCCTCTTCAGCATCCGCCACCAATCCGCTCGCTCTTCCGACAGGTATATAACCCAACTCTCGATCCACCATGGGCCGTCCCGGCCGTCCCGTGGATGAATTCCGAATCAGAAAGCTCACCCTCCTTGACCCGTGCCTTGCCTTTGCATACGGGTAACGCGCGATAGGAATTGATGAGCCAGCCCTTATCGTGGGCTTCGTGGGGCCGAAAGATACTTCCACCTTTGGATAGGCCCTCGAGCCTTTTGCTTGGTATTCCTTCTGTCGTAGAGAAACGAATTGGTTTGTCTCGAGACGGGCAACATACGGCACAAAACTTATTCAATTCATCGAGGCGATAGATTGGAATCTGAAAATGAGTTTGGCGTTTGTGGAATCCTGATGGATGAACTTAGGAGAACGATGGATCGCGAGGTTGTCGACGGTCAGGCCAGCTCTAGCGCTTCGCTTACACTATGTGCACTAGAAAATGCCCCTGAACCCCTGAGCGGTTAGCGAAGTCAAGACTTCATTAGACACCTGACTCTCACTGTTACTTTTCTCATCATCAGACTGAAAGATGCAACTTCCTGGGATCTCCAGAAGCACAGGAATTAATTTGATACTAAAAGGATTAGCGGAGTTTAATAGCAATGGAATGTAGGAACAGAATACAGAATACAGTTTCGAATGTGGCCGCAACAATTGATAAATATCTCCAGTGCTTTGTATTTCAAGTTTCGAAAGTAGTTTACCAACACCATATTTAGCAATTTCCAATCCTATCCTGGTGATCTTGTAAAAACACCAAGTCCTCTTACAAGAAGTCAAATATACCTTGCTTCGTGGGGAAGTGGGGTCGAAGGGCGCACTCCGAGAAAGTGTCGGACGGCCACAAACTCCAGGGCCAGACTGTTTGCGAGAAGATTCGTAATATTTTCTCACATATATCCCCATACAATTAGATAGCAAGGGCTTGAACACAGCTACACTGGCATGATCAACCAGCTCATTCACCTCGACGAAAATCACGATTTGGAAGCCTCATAAATCGCTGCAAGTATTCATACAATACAAATCCCAAGCCCAAGCAAGCTAAAATACAGCAAAACACCCTCATAACCTCATAATCCATTGACTCATATCTAATCACTCATCTCCAGCTCCGCAGCCTCAATCTCGAGCTGCTTCTTCTTCAACGCAATCAACTTCCGCTTCTTCTCTGCAGCCTTCGCTTTCTTCTCCGCCTCGCTCAGCACCGGTTTCGCTGCTTGCGGTTGGTATGGAGCTTGCGGGGCGTATTGGGGAGATTGCGCGAATTGTTGTTGTGGTGCGGGCTGCTGTCTTGCTTGGCCTTGGCCGCCGGATCCGACCTGAAAACGATGTGTTAGTCTACTGAATTTGTGGGAATATGTTAAGGAGATGGAACTTACGATGGGTAGGCCGTCAGTCACGCCGCCGACTGTTTTGAGGAGAGGAGAGGTGATGCCGCCGACGATGGGGAGGCCTTTGGTTGTCTCGTCGACTGTGTTCAGGAGTCTGCGAGTATTAGTTTCTGTATCTCGATGGCAGAGAAGTAAACGCACCCTCCGAGAAGTCCACCACCACCTCCATTTCCGTTGTTATTTCCACCGCCGCCGAGAAGTCCAGCCATTTTGATATTTGCTTCTGGGTTATTACTGAAAAGTTGTTAAAGAGTTGGAGCTCGAAAAGTCGTGAGGCTGAGATAGTGCAAGAGTAGTTAAGATGAATGTAACGCTGCCACAGCCACAGCCCCGAAGATCTCGTTATATGTTCAGCCAGAATGACGAAAACCTGTTTCTCATTCTGTGGCTCTCGGTGAGGTCAGTGAGCATGATTATTCGACCGTTGGGAGATCCCTGGCTTGCGCATGCCTGATGACGTTTTTGCATCCCTGTCGGTGTGGGGTGTTTCGCGGACATGTGACGAGGAAACGGTGATGGCCTATCAATACCTTCGAGATTTCGACCACTTCCTGAAGAGATTCTTGTTATCTAGCATCACTTTTGAATCTTCAGGACTCTATATTCGCAGTTATTTATGCCTTTAGTTAATTGCCCGTGCTATTGTAGAAAGTTTTTCAAGTTTTCCGATCCAAATAAGCGAGAATGGGAGGTAAGTATCACGCAAATAATAATACATCCTTCGAAGAGAACAATCCGTACATCTCAAATCTAATCTATATATAATGATATAATAAACTATCTAAGAAATGTGAAAGCAATCAGATTTACTTATTCGAGCTATTCATAAAGGCTGAATATTCAACAGGAAGAAGCAGGCGAGGCTATCCTATCTACGCAACATAAAATATCCCTGGGCCCTTAAAGACTATACACTGGTATGCTATCAAGGACTACAGGACCGCATTCTTCTGGTCGTTGTACATGGCGGTCAAAAGCTGTCTATTCTCTCTTAATTTGTATGCCTTGAGTGATTCCTTCTCGCTCGCAAATACAATTGATACGGTTGGCTTGTTGTGCGTATTTTGCATTAGCAAAATCTTCAGGGAGTACTGAGCAAGACTGAATGCGATATGGTGGTTTCGATGGCCCTTTGCACTTCTTTAGAGATGGAACAGATTCGTTCACCCTGGTCATGTCTGTTGGGCGGTTGCTAAAATCGAACATCGACGCCCAGTCCTTGGAACTTACTTCAAAGGATATAGAGGAAATTGAGGAGGGATATGATTTTGACGTAGAATTCTGCATAATTTCGTCAATAGGACGAATAGTGGACCAACTGGGCCAGAAAATGTCACGACGTTGACACTGCTGGGGTATTTTGATTACGTGAAGGGAAGGAATGCTATTAAACCGCATCAATGGGAGCTTGATGCTCAGTGGAGTGGATGAATATGAAAGGACCGAAGGTAAAGTGAGGAGTTCGGATGAACTTGAAGAGATGCTACGTATGGGTAGACGAAGTTGTTTCAACTTGGGAATATCCACTTCCCAAGATATGGATTGAAGTGACATAACTGCTTGCTTTTGCCCATAGAATCCCTTCTTACGGCCTTATCATCACCGAATTAACACAGAAGAACGAAGTGGTTGGAAGATTCGAGACGAGTGTGATCTAGTTCTGATTGAGAGACTTTGAAGTGCAATAAAGTCACGTGGTAATATATCACGTGGCAGCTCACTAAGAATTTCCCCGCGGGTGATATTCGTAGGCTCTACTACTTCAAGATATCTTCTCTATTTATTTAACACAAATCACTATGCAATGGGAGACCATTGCTCAGTTGAGCAGGCGAGTTCAAATCTTGGTTGGATTTGGCTTAAAATGGCACGTGCATAGGACTTTCAAACGAGGAACATTCACGATGACAACCTGACTGAACACGACGACAAGGAGTTGAACAAAACAGTCATGCACATCAAAGAGACTGAACTGATCTTTTTGATCGTGGTCTAAAACGTAATAGGTAGATTTCATGGAGACAACTAATCAAGTCATAATCACGTGATGCAATTTGCCTGCGCGCGCAAAAATCCCTCAAATCGCTCATGCCAACTTCCTTCCTACCAACGCCCATTTTTCCCTCCACGAACCGTCCTGCCACGGCAGTCACGTATTATTCCCATGTCCCAAACTCCTTCGCAATGCCTAAACCCAGAACTCCGCCCATATGATATCAAATTCCACTCTCGCAGACGACTTCCACTCCACTAGTTCCTCCCAGCAGCAGCGAACCGAGCATCGAAATCGCTCATTCGTTGTCTCATCGCCTCTCGCGATGTGCTGACGGCTTCGCCGCGGATGTAGAAAGGAGGTCGCTGGGCTCGGAAGTCTGCCAAGCGCTGTGATCGGAGAGATTCAGCTTCTCTGGCATCAACGACGCGGTAGGTGTCTTCGTATCTACGGCAGATCTATTAGACTGTGTTCATAGAGTGAGAAGAGGTGAAGAGCGAACCGTTGAACTGAACCGTTCATCCCAGAGACGGATCGGGCATCCATGTATTGACGAGTGTATCCAGACATCTTGATGGTGGAAATGACGAGAGAGGATGGTGTCGATTGTGAGCGACAGATGTCGATGCGCTGACAATTTGCGATGATGCTGTATTGATATAAAGATTGCAAGAGCAAATGCTGAGCAAATCTGAATGACAACTGGGCTTGTGGATAGCAAAGGCAGAGGTTGAGGTTTTGGTGTCGATGGGTTATAACGATGGATGAGGGAGCTGGAAGTGGGTGGGCGCTGGATATTTGAGGGAAATCGAGAGCGAAAAAGGGTCGACAGATGTCGACTGGTGTCGCCCGAAGGGCGGTTGGTTTCGCCAGTGCAAGCAACTGTAAGCAGCATTGGGCAGCATTGCTGCCACGTCACTGTCTCACCCATCCATGTCGCTCGCGATTTTGCTCCAGTCGAAGGCTCTGCCGTCGCTCATGCGCCGTCTAAGCCCCGGTGTTCTTACAGGGTTCAATACGAGGACTGCACAGCAGGCTTTTCGCTGTCGCAGTGAAAATTTGAAATAGCTTTCTCTCCGATCGCCAGACTGTCTGGGCAGAAATGCCAAAAAGTATCTACAGTAACCTTACAACACAAGCCAGAGCTTGAATGTTCAGAGCCGCATCTGAATACGTGTAAAGGAGGATCAAATTTTATCCGAGTCGACGCCAAGTCGAAGACTCGACACCTGAAAAGTTGGATACCACTACTACTAATGAGCCCACCCTAGGCGACGAGGCTCCGCAATGCCTCGTCCGGAAAATAAATGAAAGAATACGCCCCATGGAAATATGTGAGGCAAAGCCGATTGGCAAGAGCTGGACGGAGGGCTTTCTCACAGACGATCACGTATTTCCCCTTTGTGATAGAAAGCCCGTCACTGTCAGTAACAGATCTGCAGATTTTTTGGGAGAAAAGCCGGGCATTCCTTGGCTCGGGAAAGATTCCGCTGGCGTAGCTTTGATATGAGGAGCTTCCCGACAATCCGCGTCAGCTGGACGATAAAAACGTTAAAAGTTTAGTGAATGTCTTTCACGACGAGGCTTCTCACACCCGGGAATCCGAGAATCACATACCCGCGCACAATCGCAAGGCTGTGGCTGCTGAGTTTGTGGCTGAGTGAGCACGGCGGACTGCTCGAGCGGGAGCAAAAAGTGGCCGATGTTGCCAAAAATCGGCTGACTTCTCTTTCGGCTGAGCTCTCTTCGGCTGGTCAGCCCTTCAGTAGTACCCATAGAGAATCGGCTTCTTTCTCGCCGCTGCTGTCGCCCTGAATTCCTGCGTTGCTCCTTCGACGAGATAGCCGTCCTCAAGTTTCCATTCATGCCGCGCGAAGCGCGAATGGAATACCCGGCCAAAGTGCGAAGATATCTCCTGGTAGTGAGCAGGACGGTGAGACTGCGATAACCTGCGAAGACCTTAATTGCGGCTCAGGCCGTGGCAACGACTCACGATACACGACGATACACGACAATACAAGACATACAAGACCATACAGGACGAATGGAGTGAGTGGCCACCAGAACATATGACAAGGCATAGTGGTGGGCATGACGATGACGAGTACGTGCACAACAGCTGGCACAATGATGGCAGCCACGGCTATCGCAAGGCATATCAAGCACGAGGATGACAAGCACAGCAGAGGGACACCAAAGGCTGGCCTCTATTTCTATTTTGCCTGTCTATACGGGCAACGAAGACCAACTCTACTACACAGGAACACGTCGCGAAGCCAGCGCGAGCTTGCCTCCAAACAGACCCAAGCTGAGTACCAGCCCATTGATTTTCTATCTCTCGTACGGCAATCTCATCTTCCGCAACCAGTGTTCCGCTCATCTGCACCACTGAGGCTCTCGCTTGCGCTGGCGCTTCGCTCATTCGTAATACCTTCGCATTTGGCTCTGGCGCATCTGCGCGCAGTACTTTTGCGCTTCCAACCACGTTTGCCCTTGCCTTTGGCTTCTTTGGCTTCTTTGGTAGCCTCTTGCTTCCTCAAGGTCCTCATAGCTCATGACCTTCGCTTTCCGCAGTACTAACGACTTAGTTGGTCGTCCAACTTTGGCTTCGTTGTTAATTGTGTTCAAAAATTGAATTTGGTCCTCCTGGAAGGCATCCCTTGGCCAATGACGATCAGGTCCCCGAAGCCTCCCCGTATTGATACTCCGCATCATGTTCGTGTCCTTGCATGCTGAACTTCAATGCCTTCTGCAAGTCTTCCTCATCCTTGTCCTCTGTCGCTGTGGCACGGCCCTTGCCTTTTTTCAGATAGTTCTGTTCCAAGAGGCTTTGCTTCTTGACGTACTCCATCACAATCTCCTCTTCCGTCTTCTCTTGTGTCGTTTTCTCCCCCTGCTGTCCCTGTTGTTGCGCCTCAAACTCACTTTGCGTGGTGCCCGCGAGATGCCCCGGATCATACGAAGGGGTTTGCTGGACGCCTGGTGACCTACCAGCCACGGCTGCCGCCTGCTCCGCCATCTTTTCGGATTTTTTCCTTGCCCGCTCGAGCTCCTCCTCGTCCTCGTCATCGAGACCACCCATATCAGACTCCCATTCACTGTCGCTGCCCCTCCGTCTCTGTTCTCTCAGACTTTGCGCGATGGCTCGCTTCAGCTGTTCCTCATATTCCAATGCTTCGCTGGTCGCCATCGCCTGGCGCAAATTCTCCTGATCAGCCTGGTGATCTGCCTGGTGATCTGCCTGGTGATCTGCAGCTTCTTGTCGTTGGCGCTGAAGCTGAGACACGTTTCCATGAATCGCCCGCTCCACATTGGCATCCTCTTCTGCGTCTCCACGTGAAGTCTCCTGGACTGACAGTCGGATGGTTCCGTTGATTTCAGCCGCTCCCAGCGACTCTTCCGGGGCCGTGTCGGCAGGGCGCAGAGAGGACTCTGAACCACCCGGGGCGAGCATAACACTCTCGAGATCTTGGGTTGAAGCATCTGCACTGTTGGTGGACTGAGTGGAACTCACAGTACGTCCGCAGTTTTGAAAGGCCTCTCTATCCTCCATGTTCATCTTTCTATGTGCTTCCAGGAGATCTCGCACCATCTCGTCAGGGTTGCGTTTTTTCTTCAGGTATTTCTGGATTAGCTTCCAACGAACGATGACATCTTGCTTTTCTGCATTGGAGCTCTGCAGCCACTCATCGTATCCTTGAGCTGCCCTGGAAGCGATGATGTAGTTCTGCACATTGCTGCCGAATAACTTCTGCACCTCTTTGTGTACCCCCTTCATTATATAACTGGGGATACCAAAGAGGGCTGCGCCTGGCTTGGTTACAAATCCTCCGATCCCTTTGCCGATTCCTTTGAGAAAGCCGCTAGTACCCTCTTTCTGGGCGCCTTTCCAGGGCTGAGTGACCAGGCCAGTAACGCCATCGTACCAGCCAAAGGCAAACTCTTTTCCTACTGCCTTGGCGCCTGACTTGAGATCGCTGACTTGTTGTTGAGGGCGCACGGTATCGTCTCCCCAAAGCTTAGGGATATTGTGAAACCCTTCGGTAATACTCATTGAGAGGTCCATAGGTGACTGCACAGCCGCCTTTACGATACGCCCGAAGCCTTTGCTTGTGTGCACGCCGGTCTGGCGCAGCATGTCACGTTCCTTGCCGAAGCCGGAATCATTGCGACTGCGAAGTCGACTTCGGCTAGCGTCGTCTTGTTTGGGACTCAACTGGCCTTGCAATGCATTGGACATAGAGCTTGCTCCGATGTTCGAAGTGAGAGTTGACAGACCGGAGAGGTTGGGAGGGCTCCGAACACGAGCAAGAGATTCCTGCACATTCAAGCTCGTCTGACTTTGTTCTCTCGAAGTTGGCGGATTTAATCTTTCCCCCACATGTGAGGTCTCGCTTTTCCTTGCCATTGTCGATACTGATGCTTGGGACTGCTGTCGACTGGACCCAAACGGAATGAGCAAAGCTTTCAATGTCTCTGATGGAACATCGGCTACCCCCATCGCCATACTGCTGATTGCCCCAAAAACTGCCGTAGCAAATCCAGATATTGGATCCCAAGGACCTTCGTCGGTGTAGTATTCTTGTGGTCTAAAGAGCTTCAAGTCATGGAAGTCCACAAGATCTGCATTCGCCAAAGTACAGGCAGCAAAAGCGCTCAACCTGACCTGGGTGCGCTTGATGCGCCACACAGCGGATCGAGACGGTGCAAGGGTGCAACGAAGTCGGTCAACCTCGAGGTATTGATGGAACGACTGAGCACCCGTGTCGCTGCCTCGCTCCGCCGCGATCTTGCTTGCAAGTTCTTTGGCGCGTTCCAGGCTTTCAGATGTCAGGCAGAAGTTGATGGCATCGGCTAGTTTGTCCGCTGTGAGTTGTTTGTGAGGGATCGGATCGGGGCCAGCGCCTGCTCGCGCGACCATGGCGCCCCAGAAAGGCTGGTCTCCAAAGAAGGGAACGACTACAGTCGGCCGGCCTGCGGTAATGCCTGCCGCCGTGGTACCTGCGCCACCATCTGGGTAACGGGGCAGTTAGCAATGTCTCAAATGGGGGTTGTTTCGGGAGGGGACCTTGTCTTAGGGGAGAATCATAAGACAGGCCAGAATACGAAATGGGTTCTCCCCCAACACCTACGGTGAACAACGCACGAGACGTGCTTAAAAAGCCAGTCATGAGGCACATTGCCCAGCATGAAGACACCGTCGGGGATACGAAGCTCGTCCGCGCCCATGCCTCCCCAGCCTTTGGAAAGGAGTACACGCTGGCCAGTCTTCCTCACAGCCTCGAAGATAAGCTCCGTCATGGCATTGGGATCGTCCAAAACGATGCTCCCGAATCCTATGTAGACGGGGGGTGGACCGGCGTCGAGAAACGCCTTGAGGTCAGAGGCAGGGGTGTAGTTAGAGGGCGAACTGAGAACGTAGAACCCGGAGATGGATATGTGAGGGCCCCAGTCCTTCGGTTTGGCTATCAGGGCCGGAGACCAGCAGTAGGTGTGAGGGACTTTGAGACGCTGGAGCATCCCGGGGGCCCAGATCAGACTCACAGGATCCAAACCGAGACACTTCACGCGAAATCGGTTTATGATATCGCCTAGGCCCTGCCACATGAGGACTTCGATCATAGCATAACTTATGTAGTTAGTGAGTTGAGGGTCGGCATTGGAGGATTGGATATTGGCCAGCGGATGAGGAAAGGCCTGGGTGGGAGAGTATGGCATAGTGAACATGATATGGAGAGGGATGCCCAACTTCTCTGCGCAATGGATATGGGCAAAGCTTGGGGGGTTAGCAATGATGCAGTCGGCGACGAATGGTCTTGCTGCAGGCTCGTTCCCAGAGGGCTCGGAAAGGTCATCGCCGGTAGCACGAAGACCCATTCCGTCACCGGCTTTGTAACATGATCGCCAGCAGCCTTGAATGTACTCGGCAACATCTCTTCTTCGCTGACCGACATCTCCACTTACTAGACTGCGAAAGCCGGGCATCAGGCCGGGATTCTTGACCATGAAGGCCATTAGCTGGGAGGGGTCGCCGCCGATACTGAAGAATTCCAGGCCATTCTCTTGCACAAAGCCCTTGAAGTTGGGATGAGTCGCTAGACGGACTCGATGGCCGTAGGTGTCTTTTAAGACTTTTCCCAAGGCAACGAAGGGTTGCACGTCTCCGCGCGAACCCACGACCTGGATGACGACGTTCAAGGACGGGGGTGGAGGAACTCCCTCCTCGCCTCCTAAGGAAGGGGGAATGTAGGGAAGAGGAGGCGGGCGACTATCTTGGACACTCTGGACGTGTTGACGTAAGGCAGGAGTAAAGATCTGGGACAAACGGCGGTTGAGTTGATTGATGCGGATGTTGACACGGCCGTCGTCGGTGACACGGGCACCCAAACCGTCTTTCTCGTCGCGGATCTCGCCATAGATGTCGCCGTAAGCAGGAGGGGGCACGTCGTCCTCGGCCGCATCGATGAGATCAGTTTCCCGCAGGAGGGCCTCCTGTCTTGTGGAACTTGCGGAATTGGTCTGGGCGGCAACGACAGCTTCCGCTTGCTGAAGTATGGATTGCTGTACGACGGTCTCCGGGACTGGCTGGCCCTCTTCTGAAGGAGGTTGGGTGGCCATGGTGTGAATGGGAGAAGGCAGGCTGGGTTCACCTCAGTCAGTCACGGTATATATATTACTATGTCGCTGGAGAGCGACTTAGGTGAATGATGGAGTGAGGTGACGCGGCTGCAGGGAGAGAAAGGGATGCGTACATAGAATACACCTTCTCTATTTATACATACTGAGTGTCTGCGCTATGGGTTTAAGAATCAGGCTATGGTTTGTGTCGAGTAGGAGTAATGTGCTCGATCTTTATCTCAAATTCCTTGGCACCAGTGACTGGACTTATAACTACTCACGAGAATTCAAGTGCACAAGATTCTTAGGTAAAGCTTCCCACTGCAGTATCTCATTCGTATAGGAAAGTCTTCTCGTAGGCTTGACCGTACACATCCATGCTTAATCATCCGCTTACGTAGCTCATGTCTGTCTCTTCTGATTCGTCTGTTCGTATACTTTGCTAGCGCCTTCGTTAGGCGGATCCACGTTAAATCCACGTCAAACAATCCGACAGGCACCAAGAATGGAGCTCAGAGGCGGGGTTCGAGATCTGCCGGTAGGTTAGACTCTTACTGCATGTCAAATGTCATTACGCTCAAATCGGCGTCATCTCCTATGCTCTCTTTCTCAATTCCCTTACTCGACATTTTTTTGCAATTCTCGAATACGAGACTTGAGATGGCGATAGTTCAGGGTCAGCAACGCAAACGACGATGCGGTAAAAAGGTGAAGACAGGATGCGATACTTGCAAGTAGGTTCACACAACACTCTCCTAGATGGATAATTAACTTACACAACTTTCAGAGTTAGGAGAATCAAGTGCGACGAAGGCAAGCCGAGTTGTCAGCGGTGTTCGACGACCGGACGAAAGTGCGATGGGTATAGTAGCGATATTACGATATCCATTCAAATACCCAAGAACTCTCCAGACCTCATCCAACGGATCTCTGTATACATACCCGGGAATGCGGAGGAGAAGAGAGGATTCGATTTCTTTCTTCGGAATACAGCAGCGGAGCTATCTGGTTACTATGATTCTTCATTCTGGGAACAACTTATACTGGCTGCTTCTGCACAAAAGCCTGCTTTACGGCACGCTGTAATAGCAATAGGTGCCTTGCATGAAGACTTCTCACGGAAGAGGCCGGTGCCCTCAACCCCGTCAGCGAAGGACCAAAAAACCCAATTCGCGCTGGACCAGTACGCGAAAGCCATGGGAGCACTGCGGAGGTCTCTTTCAAGCGGGAAGGAGGAGCCGCTTACGGCGCTCATGTCCTGCATATTATTTGTCTGTTTCGACAGCCTGCGAGGCTGGTTCGAATCAGCCATGGTCCATCTTCAAAGCGGGCTTAGGATTCTGCGAGACATGAGGAGGTCGTCTACAGATAATCATATCATCGAGGACAATATTGCTCCTCTTTTTAGGAGATTGTCGATACAGTCTATTATTTACGTTGACACAAAAAGTGCGCATGATCAGACAGCCTTTGCTAGAAAATTGATGGACATCTCAGGGAAAGAGATTGTAATTTCGGAAGAATTTGAAAGCCTAGAAGAAGCTCGGAATGCTTTGAATCAGGCTGCGGATGGATTGTTTAGGGTATTCTACATGTGGGAGTAAGTACATTTTCTCATTCCTCTAGATTAAAGCCTCGAAGCTATCTTTTCTCTACCAAGCACATGCTGACTTGAAGATACATAGTGGAGATCTACCTATCATTTTACAACCCACAGGCCTCGCTATATTCAACAAATACACGTCCCAGTTGTCTCTCTGGAACCTTGCATTCGAAAAATTCATGGAATCCAAAAGTAAAGATCTCTCCAGCAGAGAAGTGCAAGGCGCCGCACTCTTGAAAATACATCACACGACGGCGAAAATCATGGCTGGTGTCCATCCTGACGTGAGTGATATGAGAGCTGTGTTCGAAGCAGTGAACGCGGAGATATTCTTGGAATATTTGGACGACTTTCAGATTATCACCAACTTGTCGAGACCATTAATTGCAGCTGCGGAACAGGATGCGAAGAATGGAAAGCCGCCGCTTACTTTCAGCAGCGATTTGGGCTTGATAGGACCGCTTTATTACGTCTGTATCAACTGTCCTACTGTCTCTATTCGAACAACGGCAATGGAGCTCTTGTTACGGTGTCCGCGACGAGAGGGGATGTGGAACAGCGTTCTGATCGCTCAAATGATCCAACAATACTGGGAGCTTGAAGCAAGACACAAGGAACTGGATGAATTTGGATCTCCGGTACCATTTAGCGATGGGGGATCTGTTCACTTCGCATTTTTCGGTCGGCCAACAGAGATGAATACGACTGGCGTCTCCCACTTTCCCTCTCCCGAGGTTGCCCCTCCTGAGCCGGTGAGGTCTCCGCCGTCTTTGGGATTGCGATCAAATCCAGCAACGCACGGGGACACACCACGTCAAGACCTAGAAGCGGAAGCCCTAGCCGTGCTGGAAGGAACAATTGCATAGAAGCAGGAGTGGCAGCCCCTGGCGGAGAATGTGAGGGAAACGCGCGAGAGTGTCAACTCCTTTCTCCCGTTAGAGGGGGACGATGGGCGGGGCACCCAGATGGATCTCGAGAGAATTATAGCATATGGACTTGCCAATATCCCTGCATCTCTCGCGAGCCGCAGAAGCCACCGACTGTCCCTTGCCGAGCTTTCGCATCCGCATGGCTGCAGTATCGTTAGCTTAAGCCGAGAGAATGTTTCAGGGGAAGTACCTTGAACGAGCCTGTCCTTTGTCAAGCCTCGACCTCGATGGTCCTCTGGCAATTGAAGATCTGTGCCCCTTGTGTGAGCCTCATCGAGGTACACTAAGCATTTGTCCACTTGTTTCAAAAATGGCGAGATGAGCAACGATTCCTTCTCTCCATCCCAACTCAGAACACACAACTCGTTCTGGTGGTCGAAAAATATCGCTGCTTGAATGTCGGCAGGTGAAGACCTTTCCAGCCAGATCTGTGCCACCTCTTCATTGTGAAGTTCGATGACCTGTGCTCCTACGTCGAGCATCATAGGATATTGGGGGTCTGATTCCACGGCAATTTTTATGAGGGCGTCGGCATTGAGGGTTCCGTCGACGGAAGCGTTTCTGGTCGTTATGAAAGAGTTCTCTGGTCGAAGCAGGCATTCTAGCACTACGGCATGCTTCGGTAGCTGGGGCGGCAAGTCACATTGGCTGATAGTGGTAATATGTATCGGCTGTCATGTGTAACACTGAAGCCCGTGGTCGGGTGCGACTTCTCCCGCGCGATATCCCACCCAGAGGAGGAAAAGCTTGTGAGGAAATTCCTTCATTTCTGCTGGGAATACGACAGTCTTCAGGTGGTAATTGATCGCAGCTGGTCTAACAGCAGTCTTGTGGCGGAGGGTTAAACACGCCGGATGCACCGGCAGTTCATTCACACAGCCCTTGAACATACAATAAAAACCCAACATTTCAATCTGCATATATAACGACTTCAGCTAAACAAGGTGAAAGTCTTGGAGAGCTTTCTCATCAGCTGAAGGAATGAGGAAAACTTGAGCAGCGCATGCATGCTAAAGATGAAGGTTAGTCATTGGACTGAAGCTGACTCTGTGGAACCAACGGGATGGAGAATGTATGTCAGTGTTCCTTTACTGAGAGAAGCATGTAACCCAACCTGAGGAAAGCAACTTTGGGCGATTTCCCTTGACAAACAAACTCAGTCTCAAGGGGCTGCACGTGATGTAGAGTCACGTGTCTATGATGTACCCCCTCTCAAATCTGAAACGAGGAGAAGAATGCGGAGCTTGGGAAGATTCCGCAAGGAGAAAGAACATCTGCCGATAGACCAAGATAGAATAGCTTGAGTTCGAGAAAAGAGAGATCTGCCTGACTTCTAGGTGATCTGATAAGAAATCAATCGATCTTATTGCTGGTGAAACCGTCCAGAGGTACGTCGGTCCCTTCTTTTAGCAACTCTTCGGCAATCAAACACCAGCTGAAATGTGGATAAGGAGAACACATGATGATAAGCAAAAGAAAGCATTCTTCTGGAATCCAAAGCGAGAAAGCGGGGTGGAAACAAGTATATCCTTATGCAGACCTTACCCCTCGACGTCATTTGTCGGGAGGTGTTTCTGTCCCTGGAAGGAGGGATAATGCATGACATGTTATGTGATGATCGTGGCCGATTCAGATGCTCTGCGCACAAATGCGGTTTAGATCTTCGTGTGCACAGGTTCGGACGAGCCAGCTGTCCATGATATGAGTTTGGCGTCAGGTTTCAAGTGTATGTGAGGGGTGACTGCGGGCGCTGTTGATTGGTGGCAGTTTCTCGGGACGGACGTCAACGACTGGAAGCTGTGTTTCTTCCACCGACGAAACTTTGTATACGAGCGAGGTTATTGGGGCAGCATTGAGCTGGATGGCTTGGCTCTCGCAATTGATGCTCACGATAGAGGTCTGGAACTGGTGGGAGGAGCAACGTGTTGACGCGTTGTCTGGTCTCGGGAGTTTGAGCAGCACCAGAAAATACGAGCGAGCATGCAGCATTTGCATATGTTTTGTGCAGCTGCAGCCTCCCGCGCGTTGGCCTGGGTGCAGGCCGTTATGCCCCTGGGCGTGGACGAGAAATGACCAGTTCAGGCACTGCAGGCATAACTGTGCAGGTGTCGTCCTGTCAGACGTGGCCTATGGCGCCAAATGGGTCCAAATGGGTCCTCCGCAACGCTAGGCCCGGCCTATTTTCAGGGCAGGGCCTCGGCGTTAGCGTGGCTTGTGGGTTTTTCGTTCCTCGCTCCGTCGCTGCTTCCCCCTTCGCCTTCATCCCTGAGTGTTCTCTGGAATCTCATCCTCCCAATCATCGCGCTCCGTCAGCCTTTTCCTTCCGTCCTCCCCTCCGGCCTCCCTTCTTTATCAACAACGCCATCGCCCTCTTTTAACCACACCAGACCTTCGTTTCGAAACGTAAACGTACAGCAACAATAGAATCAACGCCGTTACGTCCCTTCACGTCTCTTCATCGCCGGCCGACCAGGACACGCGGACAACACACCCTCGCTGACCAACTCGACGCCGCACATATCGCTTTCTCGAATACGAGGTGGCCAGTCCCACATTCCTTCGTCCCTTCGACACCGTCGTTCTTCGTCCTTTACACACACAATACTATCACCAAGATGTTGTTTTCGCGGCAGCAATTACGGGTCTTCACCCTGATGACCGTCTACGTCGCGCTCGCACAAGCCAGCTGGTTCAACTCGAACCCCTTCCGTCGTGAAGTCGTGAAGAAGGATCTGCTCAGCGGTATCAATTCGGCAGTGGATGGATTGTTAGGGACATCAGCAGCATCAACAACAGCGGACACATCATCATCTACCACCGAGTCGAGCGCACCTACAGCCAGTAGTTCTTCGTCGACGCCCACACCGACACCTACCACATCCAGCAGCACGCCTCCTCAAAAGACAAGCAGCACATCAACGCCGCCCAGTGACGACTCCTCTACCTCCGATACCCCTACCCCGACTCCGACTCCTACAAAATCAAACGACAACAACTCTCAGAGCGTTGCCACCACCACACAAGTTGTTGCGGGCGGCAGCCCAACCAAGGACTCCACCTCCTCACAGACTTCGTCATCTTCTGCATCCAGCAGCACCGCGTCACTCGGCCAGAATGAGGTCTCATCCTCAACAATGTCGCCCAAGACCAAGACCACCGTAATCGGCGTCGTGGTCGGCGTTGGCGGAACCATTGTGCTCGCCGGACTTTTCGTGGTGGCATGGAGAATCTGGGGCCGCAAGAAGAACGAAGACGAGAGCGACGGGCTTATGGGCTTCAGAAGTGGGAGTACCGGACACGAGAAGTCGGGCAGTGTTTCTGGAGGAGGAGCTCCAAACCCGTTCCAGAGCACGTTGGAGAATTATCACAACCCGTCGAGAAACGTCAACGCCTCGTCGAACTTCTGATCGACAAGATACTCAGGGGGAGCAGTGGAGGAAAAATAAATCTGATTTTCTGTGTGTTTTTGAGCGATCATGGGACATCTCCTTGCCTATTTTCCTTTCCATATTGGTCGGTTGGGTGGGATTGCATTAGAAGGGGCCATTCTCGCCGACCATATCCATCATGCCATCGCACTCAGCGTCTGCGTTGCTCTCTTTCTCATTTCTCGCCAAGATACCTCCCCGTACCAGTACCTAATCAAATAGAGTTCTTCACGCCTTGTCTGCCTTCCTGTGACCCATACCATGATGTACTATTCCCTCCAAGTGAGGGATCCCCACCAACACGTTCTCGCATCTATTTTCGTCAGCGACGTTTACCCAGCCCAATCACATTCAGCCAGTTCATGATATGCGGCCTCAGCCCACATCCTCTGACTTCACAGCTTTGCGCCAATCCGTCTCACTGCCATTGTACCTTCTACGAAACCGGGCTCGTATTCGACACAAGATATCGGTTGATTATCAATTCCGCTTTCATTAACACATTGCTAAAATCCTGAAATCCTGAACCTGTGGATTCGGTTTCAACTGTAGCAGTTATACACCACGGTTTGCACATGAGGTACATCATCCAGAATAAGCCAATTCCCGCAACAAACTCTGTGGCGCTGTCGAGGCCCCAGCACTTTCTCAAACTTTAATTTACAAGTTTATTCATAACAATTAGCTAACCTTAATGTCTTCTCTCAGAACACAACTCAATTCGGTGCAAGCGAGACGGACGTTTGAAGTCTTGCGACCAAGCACTACCCTTCATCAGGGTTCACGAGATGCGAGATCCTTCGTGATCTTGCATGTTCGTAGGACGCTGCGCCAGAACGAGAGAACCAATTTGGGATGCTCGACTGGGTGCACCTGATAAAAACCCGGTCTTGATCTAGCACTTCATCAGGGTCCGTAAGCGTGAGAACCCTCAGTGATCTCACACTTGTGGAAGACCACGCACCAGGAGATTGCCACTCGTGGAATGCTCGACTGCGCAACTGATGAAGTCCAGATATCAGACCAGCGAGTTCATAAAGGCTGATGCAACAATAGCCACCCAAGAGGAGATCGTAAGTCATCTGCCTGAACACGCAAGAAACATACACAAACTATTAAAAAATCAAAAACATAAAACACCACGAAATTACCAAAGACCCAAACCATCAGTAAGCAATCTTCTCATTCTCTCTACTCACATTCCAGCAGTGCAGTGTACCCAAGGCCTCGACAGCCACCTCAAAATACTTTTGCTATTCAGGCTGTCTGCACCGCCAGTCCAAGCCACGCGTAAGTTCATCCAAAGCCGGCAAAAGACCGCACGAACTGAGGCCGACCATCCACGCAGATGTCCAAGCCACACACGTCCAATTTTGCATTTTCCGGGGAAGGCAGGGGTGTGCGTGTGCGTAGGCTGGCCCAAAGCGGATGCATTGACTGCCCTGTCGCAGAGGGGTTTCGAGGGCCCCGCTAGGGTTTCAGAGCCAACACCGCGGATGGCAGACTTGCGATCGCTGGATCGTGAGATGTCGGTTTGGGAACGGATTGCTGGTCTTCTTTTGCCTTGTATTGTATTAAGATTCTTGATTAATTGATTGATTGATTGAGTGATTGAATTGTGTCCACTCGCTCTCCTCGATCTCGGACGAGGTTCGCTTCCTTCAGCTGGCTGACTATTGCTTTTTACACCACAATTTGAAGAGATGAAGTCGTTCACGATATCGGTGGTGGTGCTGGCTTGTGTGGGAGGTGTGCTGGGCAGTGATATGCGGATTGACTTTCCTCTTTTCATGAGAGCGCCGGCGCCAGCTGCTGCATCGGCGGCTGCAGGAACTGCTACGAATCTACAAGTAAATCCTACTTCTCTTCTCTCATCAAGATGAATAAAGAAAGCTGACAAGAGTAGACATTCACAGGTGCTCTTGGCGGCATCGCAGCAGATCCCGTATGCTCCCCTCTCCTCCCGCCCTCCAAAGAGCAAGAAGAAATATAAAAAACGACGAGACTAACAGGAGCAAGATAACCCAAACAGGCAACGCCAAAACGCCCTTCGCCGTCGACGGCGACACCTTCACGGACTTCGCAACCGCAGCCACGCGCTCTTGCAACAACCAGCACAACTCCTGCGCCCAGGCTGCAAACGCGGGTGACAATAAGTCGCTCACGGTTGGGCAGTGTGATACGCAGCAGACGAACTGCGAGGCAGCGGCTGCGAGTGCTGCGAGTGCTGCGCCTGCTGTTTCGAGCACGACGACAAGTAGTGCGGAGCCGACGTTGAAGAGTGCGGATGCGGATTTCTTTTACTTTTGTGATCCGTGAGTGGGTGCTGAGGGGGGTTGAGGGAAAGTTAGAGTGAGAGATCAGGTTGGGGGATGGGAATTAATAAGCCGCTGGCTTTCAATCTGTGGAAGTAGAGTCTTGGAGAAACTGGGTGGACAAGCGACTGGAGTCCGGCATTTGGAACGGCGTCTGATGGGAAATGCTTTGGAAATGGACGGGTGATAAGGAATGAATGCATCGTCAACAGATGGAACCATATTGAAATCCAAATTTCACACAGATGACTGATCTGAACCCTCCTTTCTGGGATTTGAAGTTCATATTTGTAACATTATTCCCAAGCTCCCTGAGCTCCCTTGACACCTCAAGATTCCAAAGCCGGACTTAGTCGTTGGAATCCTCGATATCACCCTATATCCTGTACTCACAGCTTACTTGAGCCCCCTTGCCCTTGGATCTCAATCACCAACTTTCCGAACTGGGTGCCCTTCTTCATATCTTGGAACAGTTCATCAATCTCCTTGATATTATCAATCCCTTTGACAATCCTCGACACAACGGGCCGGATCTTCTTCTCGTTCACAAAAGCAACCATATCCTTGAACTCCTTCCTTGAACCCATCGTCGAGCCTTTGAGTTCTAGATTGCTCAACACAGCCGGCATCGTCCAGTCCATCTTTGGCGAAACAGTCATTCCGTACTGAACGATAACTCCACCAAGCTGTGAACATCAGCACGAATCCACACTTCACGTCATGAGAACACACCTTGAGTAACCTCACAGCCTTCGGGACGACAGCCCCACCAGCCCCATCAATAATAGCATCAATAAACGGCCTATCCTTCGGCAGCTGCTTCTTGAGTTCCTTCTCCCACCCATCCGTCTTGTAACTCACACCACCCTTCGCACCCATCTTCTTCGCCTTCTCAATCTTGTCCTGACTCCCACTCGTAACCCAAACCGCACACCCCTTCGCAACCGCAAATTGCAACACATTCAACGCCACACCACCGCCAATGCCCGTAACAAGTATATTCCTCCCCGCCTCCCAATTCCCACTCTTGCTAACCAGCGCCCTCCACCCCGTCAACCCCGTCAACGGCAACGCTGCCGCCTCCGCAGCCGTCAAATGCTCCGGCGCAAGCTCGACCTCATCCTCAGACACACAAACCACCTCCTGCAGTGTGCCTAGCTCGCACGTCTTCGTGCCGCCCAGGATCTTATACCCCGTCTTATCCTCCGGGCCTGCGGGGTCGTCCTTCCATCCTCGGCCCGGTGTGAGGATTACGTTCTTCCCGAGCCAGGATTTCGAGGCGGAGGAGCCGATGGATGTGACGGTGCCGAAGCCGTCGGCGAGGAGGGGCACGTCGAAGGAGGGCGAGGGGTAGAGGTGTTGGCGGAGGAAGAGGTCGCGGTGGTTGAGGGCGGCGGAGTGGATGGTTATGAGGAGGTCGTGGGGGCCTGGGGTGGGAGTTGGGACGTTCTTTAGGGAGAGTCTAGTTGTTGGATCAGCTCTGTCTTTCAAATGTAGCTCGAGGTAGGGGAAAGGGGGGAGAGCACGAACGGGTAATACACCTGCCCAGGTTTCCCAGGTTTGCCGTCAATGGGCTCGATTGTAATTGCTTTTGGCATCTTTATATCAACTATTCGGATTCAATTGGGGGATTGGGAGAGCTCGAGAGCTTTGGATTGGGGTGGACATTGTGCAGAGGGTGCTTGGTAATTTTATGACGTTGGAGCGGAAAGGAAGTACCCCGCGATCCCTTATTGCCGAGGCTGGAGACGCCGGCAATACCTCCCCGCGACCGCTCCAGAGACAACCGCTCAGGCAATGCCTCCTACCTTTAGTAGAAAGGTAATAATATAAACGCCTTTAATACTATATATTTATAAATAATATAAGTTAGGCTTTGTGACCGCACAGGGCAAAAAGATTAGCAGAGGCAATGGAAAAGCGTGAGAGTCTTGATTATTTAGAATCTAAAGCTAAAGAAGGAAAGAGAGGAAGAGAGTGAAAGCTATATATGCGAGCCTAGGGGGTCACGTAGGAGAGGCAATTCTAGGGGCGATGCGAGAGGCGATGCACGTGACTCAAGGGTCTGCTCTAGAACCGTCACATGTAATCTACTTAAGAGTCGATTAATACTAAATTAAAAGACTATAGAAACTTAAGGCTTAGTCCTCTATTTTCTAAGGAGGCCTAAGCTAGGGAGACCTGCTATATAACCTATTCTATCTAAAACGATAAATGGGAACATTGCCGTCTATAACTCAATTACCAGGTAGGTAGTAAGAGAAGTACTCACAAGCCAATGGTCCAAAAGACGATTTCGCCACAACAACACAAATCAAGCTTGAATCGATATTTGTGGACTTCACTAGAGCAATCGTAGAGGGGTTTCGGAATTTTCTACGCACTTTTTGGTGTTCGAACAGGGGGTGGTTTATTCACGTGAGCGGTTGAGGGGCGCCCAATAGAGCTCGAAGCTAAGATACGGCGGCTTCGCAACCAAATATTTAACCCCAGCTAGACCCCTGCGATTCTTCGTTCTAAAACACAACACCAATTTCTTGCCTGTCGTCGCTGCCTCCGACCCCGCATCGAAGGCACTGACGCGATGGCTGAACCTATAGGCCTGGCTTCCGGGCTCCTGACTTTAACTGGATTCGCTTTGCAGGCTAGCATCACACTTTACCAGACTGTCCAGAGTTTTCAGTTTCATCCCAAACAGATCCGCGATCTCAAAGAAGAGCTGGAGGCTTTGGGCGGGGTCCTAGGCTCGCTCACTGAGACAGTCAGGGCCACCACCGACGTAGATCTTTCTGCTCTCAATCTTCCTTTGCTACGATGCGGGAATGCCTGCAAAGACTTCGAGCAGGAAATTATGAAATGTTCGTCCCGGTCTGGTGGTAGTCGGACGAGCTTTCGAGACTGGGCTAGGTTAAGGTATATGGGTGACAACGTCGACGGTTTTAGGCAACTACTGGCTGGATATAAGTCTACTATCAATATTGCCCTCACGGACGCAAACCTGTAAGTCGCTGCATTCCTGTGCACACTAGGGCGACTCTAAACCGTGTCCAGTCGCAGATCCTCCGTCACTCTCGCGGGCCTCGAATTATACAAAGAACAGTTGAAGACTGCCACAGATGATCTCGAAGCTCATCTTCAAAATATCAACGACAAGCTCGAATCCATATTTTCACGCACCGCGACAGAGTCAGCCGCAGATGCAGCGGAATTGCAACTCATAAAGGAAGAACGGACGAGCGCCCAAAAGTGTCTTCAAATCTGTGCCCAGTTGTCCGACCACATTAATCAGATTCAGTTCACGCCCGAACTGCCAGATAGCGAACCCGAAAGAGTTACCACCGAGGGTCTGCAGGAATGCAAGAATAACCTTAATCTTACGATGGCGAAGTTAGAAAGTTACATGAAGGATCGAATGGACCGATTGATGACGAAGTCGAAGGGAATGATAACCTCCGAGGAGGATTTTGCGGATCTTGAAAAGCTGCGTGAAGAATGGGAGACGACCCGCCAGAGCAGAGAAATCTGCGCCAAAGCAGAAGTGCATTTACGGGAAAATATCAGCACCATTGATAACTACGCTACGGGAGATGCGATACAGTTCATGGTTTCGACCGACGGGAATATTATTCGCGGTACAAATCGAGGAGTTGGGTGGAGAACGAGGCAGGTCGGAGGCCACCTCAGTGATCTTTCGCTGCAACAGTTATCACGGGACATGTCAAGCATTCATTTCCAGTATAACGACGGGTCGTTTTCGCAAACCAATACAACATCCGATCCTGATAATAGGGTGGAGAATGCGCCGGGTTCGGAATTCAAGTCGCGGTATGGGCCAGGTTTTAAGCTACCGCCTAAGGTTACTGCGGATATACATAGGCCTTCTACGCCGTTAGTAGATGGTAAGCCAAGTAGCTCATCGAACGGATGAATGGATATGGTTGTAGTAGATTTCAATCCTGTTTTTAATTATTATATTTCTATTTCCTCAGACTTTATACTGGGCAAACGCGATGGAATATATGGGTGATGAAGCTTGATTATATGTCTAGCTACGCGATGTGCTTATCCACTAGCTAGCGGGGTGAAGTGTGAGCCTAGCACCTTACGTATTTATTAAGTATATTTACAATAAGTGGCTTTATTACTATTTTTACTTTATATTAAATATATTATTAGTAACACTTGAAACAACTTTGCAGTTGAGGTCGGCTACAAGTAAGATGATTTCTCTCGAACGTAACGTGGATATTATTGTGACCGTCCCGAACTTTGGTTTGAAGATCTGTGAGCAAATTTGGCAAGTAAGCGTGAAAGAGGCAGGGTTTGAATTACCAACGAACTAGACCCAGCATTATGATGGCGAGGATGTGGGGCTGGAAATGAGGGATGAAGGAAGGGAATTCTGCGAGAGAGGACAAGGGGAAATGAAAGGGAGTGACTCGAAAATTTGAAAGTACGAGGAAGAAGCTCCCCGCAGCAAAGATTTGTCCAATAGATTGTAGAACGTACGATCTTTTCAATGTGAAGAAAAAGCAGGCCATGTACCGGAACCAAATTCCCATTTGATATTAAGTATAATATGCCGCACAGAATTCCAAGTTAGACAGCCACAGCCCGCTGCTTTTCTTCCATATTCATCTGAATGTAGAATAAGAACTGAAAATCGTGATTGAAGAAGCCAGTCGTTAAGTGAGACCAGGTGTAATGGTACTGCTGAGCCCTAAGCAAACTCGACGGCTGCGTACCATTTTCCTATCACTTAATGACTTGATCGGACATCATCTTCATTTACAGCTTGCACCTCTACACTGAATAACTCCTTGACCTTCTCAATACGACGACCCAAGGAGAGGTCGGTCTTGAAATCCACTGTACGATTGTCAGCTAGATATCTGATAAGCCACAAGAATGGGATATCCATACAAGTCCACGGCTCTTGCTGATCGTGATCATATGGGATAAGTCTACCACCTGAGATAATTCGGATAAGATAAATTGTTCCGTGTAAAGTGATATAAGTCATAAGCCCGCTGAATACCATTAGTCTAATAACGACAGTATCTCCGAAGTTACTTACGCAATAAGTCCATATGCGATCGAATAGCTGAAAGGCATGAAGACCATTGTAACAAAAGCTGGAACTGCATCACCAATATATTTCCAGTTGATGGCGACGACTTGGCGCATCATCATACAACCAATCTAGGGGCAGGAAATTAGCACAGGCTGTTTGACTTCAAATAAAACAGAGGTCCTACAATCACCAAAGTGCACCCAGTAGCCCAGGGTGGAATCGATGCAAATATGGGTGCAAAGAAGAGAGATAACAGAAAGCAGATTCCTGTCGTTGTAGCAGTAAGCCCTGTCTTTCCACCTTCTGTAATGCCTGCTCCAGATTCGATGAAAGCAGTAACAGGCGACGTTCCCAAGAGAGCCCCGATGGATATGGAGAAAGCATCAGTGCAATATGCGATAGTCGATCTCGGAAAGGATCCAGTCTTTTCGTCCACAACGCCAGCAAACTTGGCCATGCTGCCCGATGTTAGAGAACCTATCCAAACAACCTAGGCAGTGCTCTTACCTGTATAGAGTCGCAGTACAATCTAATATATCAACATAGAGGAATGTAATCAGAGCAAGAACAAACTGCCCTGGATTCGAACTGGCGTGCCAATCGATGACATTGAGGGTATTCTGGATATGGTGCACGCCAACTTGTTTGAAAAATTCAAAGTTCTCGTTTCCAGCATCAGTATATGGGAAGTAAGTGAAAGGGGTGTTGCGCCTGTATTCAATGGTCATTTGTTATTCCCAAATGGGACATGTGTGAAAGCACTTACGGCCAGGATACGATTGATACCAGCAGGATACCAATTATTATTGCGCTTTTCACTCGATATGACATCAGAATGACTGTAAACAGGCCACCTAGAAAGACTCCAATCCATAACTTCGAAGTAAGTTAGCCCAGCTTGTTTGACATTCCCAGGCGACTTACAGCGGGATTCTGCATTTTGTGCGAAGTGCACTGACCAAATTGATCCAAGTACTGTGAAGGACAACCTCCAAGGTCCAGTGGTCCTGGAAATGACCCTGTGACGGCACCAATGCCTGCTGAGTATGATAACCCAATAAGTGCGAGGAACAGTCCAATACCACAAGCGCTTGCGACCTTGATAGAAGCAGGCAGTGTTTTTACCAACCACTGTCGCATTCCCAGCAATGAGAGAGCAATGAAAACCCAGCCTTCAGTAAATACCGCAGCGAGAGCGAGGCGATAGGAAATATTGCCGGTTCCATGATAACCCACGACTTGGTATGCGAAGTATGCGTTGAGACCCATGCCTGGACTTTAAGTTGTGAGCACAATAGAAACAGCTACTATGCGAGAGTTATCACATACGCAAGAGCAACTGGTAGGTTGGTTAACAGGCCAAAGAGGCAGGATGCGAACCCCGAAGTCGCTGCGGTGGCCGTGATAAGATCGCGCTGGACATCTTTTACCTTGTATCAGCTAGTTCTCCGTCTGCCTGGGTTGTACTGACCAGTTAAACATGAGTTATAGTCAGCATCAGCTGCGCATGTTGGGTCTTGCTTATCAAGGCAGACGCATGTACCACCAGAGTCCTTCAAAATTGCAGCATTGACCGAGATGATGTATGCCATCGTGACAAAGGTTGTAAGGCCGGCTCGGATCTCAGTCAAGAAATGCGAGTGCTTGACTTCTTTCTCCTACATTATTTGTAATTAGCTATTGAGTTTGCTGACTTTCAAAGGAGTAGCGGAATTTCCTTACATGACCACTACCCTCGAGCCGAAACAGTCGACCCATAGTTGTTCTGGCTACATTGCTGTCGATTTTCAGCGCCAGAGCCTCAAAGTAGCCCATGTCTGAGAATGAACGATATGGAGATCTGGAGATCTGGAAGGATTTGAGCACGTTCACTCAAGATTCCGAACTGTCTTCTCTTTGAAGGAGGAGACACTGCTGGGTAGAATGCGTTTTCGGTGTTGGGGGAGGGAAGAGCTGCCATGATGAGGCTACGAATCGCCCAGCTAAAAGAGAGTAATGAGAGCCCAGTCAATTCACTCCACCATAATTCCAAATTTGGAAACCACTAATGCGCAGCCAAAGTGCTCTCGTGCTCCTGTGCATTGTGGCTGGGAAAGGCTGGGCACCAGATTCATTCCTTGTAACAAATAAAAACAATTTTCGCGACATGTGCAGGACATGGTCAAAGCTAACCTGAGGCTTATTGGGTTCGTCTGCTTTCAGTTTTTCTTGTGGTGTGATTGATTGGGACTTGCCGATTGTTCTTGGCATTTCTTGGGGACGCCAAAGAGGCGTTCTTAGGCGTTTTTCGTTCAGTTGACAACTCAGCATTAGACGCTGTGGATGGCTTAATTTCCCCATCAAAAATGAAGTATTGCAAATGGCTGACGCTTCAAAGAGCCTTTAGGCTAGAATACGCCTTGCCACAGCATTAGCAAAAAATGGGTGGAGAATGGTTGGCGAACCACGCTATGTGAGACCTAGAAGGCCCCATTTTGCTGCTCACTTCCCAATTCATGCTCACGATCCTCTTGGCGAGAGTTTTGCAGCTTCAAAGAAATTTTGGAATTACTATTTGAGGATAAGAAGCAACTTGAAGAACGACTCGAAGTATATCTCAGAGCCTTGAACACCTGAGGGCAATTGAATTATTTTGTTCTGAGCCGAAATTATGTTCAACGCCGACATAACTTGGACGCCGGTGGTAGAGAAGAGGGCACCTGCGCCGCCGAAGCAGCAAGCATTCAGTTCAAACTATGACAACGCGTCAGTGAGTAGCACCAGCACCTCTTGGTCGTCCAAAATCAGGCAATGGTCGAGAGCAAGGAATGGAAAATCGTCCTCCCAGCAAGAACCAGACGAGAGCAGCATCAGCGAACTACAGGCTACGGAGTCTGGAATGATCCCAACCTCTCTGCCAACCTCGGGGCCTCGAGCAGACTTTAAGGATCGGAAAGCGGGAGCGGTTGCTCATGATCCTTCTGGGTTAGATGAACTCCACGAACTGCCTGGAATGGGGATGAGACAGGAGATTGGCATCCCAGCGTCGCCAAGGATTTCATGTCCCACGCCAAGGTCATCATTGGGTCTCTCTGGATCTAAGGAGGTTCGGAAAGCCAACACATTGGCAATACCCTGCTAACAGAGCTTAGGTTTCGCGAGCTCAATTACCAACCTCTCCATTTTTGAATCAAAGCCAGACCGCCTCACCGGAGATGATGAAAATAACGGTAGCGCCGTCTCCAACTATCGAGGAACTCGAATCCAAAGAGTTCATAAGCACTCGTAGTTCAGAAAACTCACCAATCCAAGCCACCGTGTCGCAAGTAGCGACCAACTTGCGACGTAACTCGCGGAGGAGCACGATTTCCAGGAAGCAAGTGAACTCTCCAAGTGCTGAACCATCAATAATACAGCGAAATGATATCAATTACCTCCAACGAATGATTCGACGAATGGAAAGAGCTAGCAGGAGAACTATGTTAGATAGAATCCAAGATGTTTGGTTGGAGCCCTTAGACGACTCTCTGAGAGCTGAAATAGATGAAGAGAAGGCTCTGTGGGTACTAACTGCACTTTACTCCCGGAGCTATCAAGCTACTCTTTCGTCTTCAACAATGGACACAAGCTCCATGCAGCCGTTGTCAGCACTCAGAAGGAGCGACAGAATTCTGGAATTGGGGCACGACCCAGGTAGGAGGTCCCGAGGTGCGAGTACTTCTCCAACTACATTGCTCATATATTCAATAGTGGAGGTTCAACTGTCTGCTTTGCAGTCACAAGCCAAAATAACTTTCATACCAAGCGAACACGGACAAATTTGTGTGTCGCCACTCCCGTCCAACGTTGACGTCCACCCCTTCTCCAGGATGTCACTCTTGAGGGATTCATCCTTCGAGCACATCAGAGCCAATGCACTCGCTTCAGCCTTCGAAGCTCCTCAGCTGAAGCAAATCTTGCAAGAATGCCATCGATTACTAGTACCGGGTGGACAACTTGAGCTTCGGCTTATGGATCCCGTACCAGATTCCAACGGGACAGGACCCCTGCTACGGGACTGCTTTGAGAGACACCTTCTTCTGAATCTTGAGAAATCATTTCGTTGCCTGCGACCAATGCTTCTTATACCCATCTGGACGCGCGAGGTTGGCTTCACACTCTCTGAGAACGAAAAAAGTAACGGAAGTTGTGGCAAGGTTAGTTTTCCTGTTGTGACTGATAATGCTGTATGTAGTGTAGAAGATCAACTGGCTTGTTACATTGGTCGAAAGTTATGGCAAAGTCTCTGGGCTGGATTTTTGGGAAAATTTGAGAGTGGGTTAGACTATTGGTGGAACGATGAAGCTATAGCGAAGGAGTGCCTTCAGAAGAGCACAACTATTGACTTCCGCACGTTATTCGCAACGAAATCTGACTAGAATTCGACATACTTTGTCTCAGTCTGATAATAAACACTGTATAAAATATATTTTATATCTTGTTCCTAGTGAAGAATGAAGTTCATCGACAGTACCTTTGCTGGTTAGGTGCATCTGTTGCATTAAATGGGTCTCTATCTACTAGGGTTGGGTACAAGTAATAATACTATATAGTTATTTAGGGGATTTTAAGTAAAGTGAGTAACTTTAGTATTCCGAGGCTTAAACACTGCCCTATCTAATATAAACTTATATTAGCGGGCTCCTTAGGCTCTACTCAGGCTCTAATTAGGTACGCTCACCTTCAGCTTAGGTATACTCACCCTTAGCTTAGGTTAAGGTAGTAGCCACTCACATTCAGAGACTAAAACGGAACGAGCGAGGATGAGATTAGAGTCCGACTTTCGTGGTGTTCAGCACGGAATAGTTCGACAATGCTCTTTGTATGCATGGGGTGATTCTAAACTGTCTAAAGTTACTATCACTGTTGATGGGAATGATAAAGGCGTTACTCTAAATTACAAATTTGCCATGGAAGAGCTGCTATGTTCACGAAGCTAACTTGAAATGGTATAACTCCTTCGTTCCTGTTTGATATTAGGCATCTCTCTGACAGCTTTGTCATCAGCCGGAGTCTCTCCCCAGAATTCTAGTTGAAAAGTTGAATCGGATACAATGATGCTCATTTCCAACGCTCAGAAAATTACCTGTAAGCACTCAACAAAAGCCCCCTCAATGTGCCCACAAGACCCCTGAAAAACATTTATCCAAGCTCTCCGGCCTCTCTTTCACTTTCAATCCATCTCTGAACCCTCCAAAAAGATCTTAAATATGCGAAGGGCAGATTGTAATTCTCCAATCCAAGAACAATCCTCGTAGCAGTCATTTTGCTTCTCAAGTACCTGCCCATATGATCATCGCCTGTGGCCGGAGACGCCACCAACAAAACCCAGTGGAAAATCCCGGGAATGGCACTCCAGCGTCGTAACGAAGATGGCTAGAAAAAGGTGAAATAAGAGTAGAGTTCTGCAAGGAGGTTTTGGTTAAATGACAAAGATAGTGGAGTGAGGGTGGATATTGAGTTGCTGTAGACTATTGCTGTGAGCTTAATAATGCAAAGAATGATCTGAGCATCTGTGGTGGGTTTGACATCAATATATTGGAAGCGCGAATGGAGCCAGGAAGCTGTGCCACGTATCTTAGATGTTGGAGATGGTGGAGACGATGTTATAGCGGATACCAATGAGATATCATCCAATATCTCAGCTGTAGACGTGACTATTGAATGGGACATGGATTCTTCGCTTTGAGCGAAAGCACCGGGAAGTGATTGGAGAGGACTAAGGAATGCCGGAGGTGGTGCGATTGTAGATGAAGCTTTAGACATTAGAGCGATCAGCTCCGGGGGGAGGACACAGAGCTCGCGCTCGTATCGAATCGCGACTTCGAAGTCAAGCCTATCATAGTTTAGTCTTCAACTTGAAGATATAGCGAAGCAATTTGTACATGATAATGACCCATGCAGTGATGCGATCTGTCAAGCCAGCAAACCCGCGCTTAAGTCGAACCATCTCCTTCAGTCCTCGTAAATGAGAAAGAATACTCTGCTCATGGCCCCAAATATACTACGCAATCAATTAGAGACAATTATATCAAGATTTCAGTATTTTCTGCTTACTTCTAGACCTGCGAGATGTATGATTGCAAGCATAGCATCGTTTCCGATCAAACCAAAGTCCTCGGCGAGGAATTCATTCGTGAGAGCTAACGCTTTCACTTTGAGAGCGAGAGTCTCCTGACGTCTATTGACATCCTCTCCACGTTCAATACCTTGAGCGAATGATGCGAAAAGAATTGCGATGTTCGGCATTAAGGGCGATTGGATCATCCATGGTATTCTAGTTTGGCTGTAGGTGGACGGGGCGGCTATTTCAGGGTGCTCAGGGTGCTCAGGGTGCTCAGGTTATTCAGGCGAGTTGACTGAGCCGAGGGTGATTAGCGCCTGAGCAAGAGCAGCAAGCTTACTAATCCCATACGGCGCACAAGAAAGGGAAAATTAATTCATGATACCCTGTAAGTTGGGGGAATCACGCGAGAAGTGTTTCGGCTAAGTCACATATTCCTTCTTTCGGGGTAAGATTCCTCCGAACCAGAACATCAGGTCAACACCACACTCTCGAGAGACCAATGCATCATCCCTTCTTTCTGTCAACATCAATGATCTCAACATGACTCGGGACATGGCTTTCTTTAGGCCATCAACTGGACTGATCACTTCCGCCATCATTATCGGGACCCCTATCGTATACCTAAGCTTCGTCCACGCGCGACTTTCTCAAAGAATACACCACACTACCAAGAAAGGGACTGCGACAGCCACAGAAATAATCAATGTTGAATCCATCTCACACTCCGTCATCGAAGAAAAATGCTTCATGATCCACGATATTGCATCTAAACCCGTGCGGAAAGAACTTCTTCCCACACTCGACACCAACACACTCCTAACCACGTTCATCCGCAACACAATGACCCGATTCTCGTCTTTTCCACAAGCGTGGCTCTTACGTCTAATCAGCGATCACACAACTTTCAAAAAGACTTATATCGAAAAATTAGAGTTCAAGGATGGAGATGTTGTTTGTGGCGTTTATCGGGTAGTACTCAGGACGGAGGAGAAAGTGGAGCTCCTTATGAAGCAGGGTAGTGTCGAGGGTCGGCTTGTCGTGGGAATTGAGCCTAAGGGCGAGGATATGGTTTTCTATAGTGAAACGGTGATGTGGAAAGGGAAGGACGACAAAACTGTTATGCCTTTAGAGAGAGCGGTCCCGAAATGGTTGCATGAGTTGGCATCATGGAGGCTTTTGGATTTAGGGACGAACTATTTGGTGGATTTGAGGAAAAGTAGTTAGGATGTATTTATGTCATGTCAGAAATTTATGAAGGACTTCCAGATCTGCAGAAGATTTAAATGGGATGGAAGTAATAGCTCTTTTCGACATCCAGGAAGAGAGTCTATTCTCAAGTTGAGCCAAATAAGCTCTGTATGTCGAAAATTTTCTCTGAATATAAACGCTTTAACGCGTCCGGTACTTGGTGCGAGGCTCTTTCATTAGCTTATATCTACAAATAAGCATTTCCAGTCAACCCCTCGCCATAACCAAGCTGTCGAACAAGGTCTTTGTCGCAGCCAGAGAAGACATTCTTGCCAGTAAGTTATTTCTATCTTCTGAAGTTCTGGGACTAAACTCAAGAAATAGCCGGGCGATGCAATGCAAGCCACGTTTAGAGATCATATTATATTTGAAAGGATAAGGCTTAAGCGAACCCTCACCTCCCTTTTCTATCGAGTGACTAAGATGGGTGATTAAAGAGTCTAGATCTGTATTCTCCATTTATTTCATATAATTCTCTAAAGCCAATGAGGCATTGATGCACTATATTGTAAATATATAAAAGTCATCTGGTATGAGAAGCGAAGTTCGCCCGACGCGTATATCACACAAGAATATTCTGCCTAACGCCACAAAAGCCACTGAACCAATGGGAAAAGCCCCGCACTCAAAGAACAAAGCAAGATAATAGTACCGTGAATGGCTCCTCTTTCCATGAAGCCTGGCAGACGGAGGAATCTTACAATGACGTGGCTCGCCGCATCTCTTCTCCTCGCTCTCCTCAGTTTCGCGAGCCTCTCCACCTCACAGCAAACAGCGTCATCACTGAGCTTCCGGCTTACTCTTCCCTGTCCCCAGTACTTTACGAGCGCTGTCAACCGTGCCGTGGTCGGGTTTTCCGACGCCCTATGCAACCCGATGACCTCAGCCGTTCCACTCGCGAGCTGTGTATGCCTGACCGCAATATACTCCTCTCAAGTATCTTTGGACATATTAGAGATTGCAGAATTTTGCATGGGAGTGGGATCCCAGGAGTTAAGCTTTGCCTTGGGTGTCCTCAAGACCTATTGTGCTTCTGTTAGTCAAAACGGCATAGAGTCCCAACCGACAACGACAACAGCGGCAGAATCACTGACGGAGACTCCTAATAACTGAGTTGCTTCTACTTCGTTGGCAGGTGCAGGTCCCCTCACCACTAATATTCTGGCTTCAAGTGCTTCAAGCACCGATTCGATCAGCGATCCTCCACTTTGTCGCAGTCAGCTCCGTCTTCTTCGCCAACCCGGACGGGTGGAGAAGGAGCTCGGGCGATAAATTTCCCCCGGCATAGGCATAGCACTCGGCCTTCCTGCAACTATTGGAACGATTCTTGGGGCCTATTTCGCATATCTAGCAGTCAAGTGGAAGCGAGAAAGAGAGAGATATTAGAGAGTCATGAATTGCAGCCTGTAAGCAAATGACACGTGGGTGTTAATTAGCGTTCTATATTATGGACGGGGTTATAGACTTACAGTCCAATTTCACACCTTACTCTTCCCATTTTCAGCAGAGAATGCTAACATCTTTATTTTACTCCTTTTAGTAGAATAACTTAATAAGTATCTTCAAATATTTCCATCATTTCTTGAAACCAAGAGCACGGCTTCGGTGATGCCTCTAGAACATGCCATTTTTCTACTGGTAGATACATGTAGCTGCAGAAGAGGACAGGTAGTATATTATTAGTTTCACAGTTTCCGAAATCCCGACAGATGATGGACTCGTAGTTCGTCCCACTTGCACATGCGTCGTATCTAACTTAATAGAGGCAGTGTCTGTTCAAGCACTAAATTCACCAAAAAAAAGTTATTTATAATGCCTATTTCCAAGGAGAAACTGCTTTTTCTTTGACAACGATGACGAAGTTGAAATTTACTAAGAGTGGGTAAAACAGCCATGTACAAGTTCGCACGGATATGGTGTTGCCGAAGAGGTTTCTTTCATATTCTTGATTGAAAGAAAATGGCAAATGAAATCCCGGAAGACATGAAAACCTGGCTTGCGCACAGTTTCCTGCAGCAGGAGACCATTCTAAAACTTCTAAGCCGTAGCAGCCCTTGAACCAACTTCGCAGTTGAGGGTGGTACTCGCATCTTAGCTATCAAGCCTACACTTAATTAGGCGTCGGCAAGCAAAATTATTTCTCTCGAACTGAACGTGAATATGATTGTAACCATCCCGCAGTTGGGTTTGAAGATCGACGAGAAACATTGGCAAGAAGCGCGATGGGAGCAGATTGTGGTTACCATATTTAACACAATAAGCAGCGCAGAAAAGAACGAAGTAGTATACAACGAGTACGTTGTCGGTCTCAAACACCAATCATCGTATTTTTGTTCGCGTCAAACCTGAACTTCACACCAATCTCTTTTTGCTGTCATCCTCAATTTCTTCTCGCTTTCATTCTCAAGAAGCTCGAAATCGTCCTTCCAGCTCGCAGATGCCTACAACTTGCCAGATGTCGATTACAATCCTTTCCAGTCAGAATATCCCCGAAATTCTCTTGCATTGTTATTGGCGTCAGCCAAGTGCTCGGTCAAATATTACCTGCCATTAAGCTTGCGGTTGGGGGATATTAAATACCCGAATACTCGGAGCAGGAACACTTCGTTGAAGCGCTTGTGGGAGATCTCGTCGACAATTTCTTGACAATATCAAGATGATATTAGTGTGGTTCCTGGTTGGAATTGCAATTCCAAACCAAATACGTCGGGATCGCTATGGCCTTCTCTTGCTGCAAAATCTCGGGGTGAGCTCATGAACTGGAACCCCCTTTCACTTAGCAATCCAGAGCCCGACTTCTCGGGCAAAATGAGGGATGAGGATGATCACAATGCACACAAGGGTAACTGTGTTGATTTATTGGCTTGGTGAGAATGTGCTGTGAATCATGATTCTGGCACGCGGTTATGATGGCGGGGATGTGGGGCTGGAGATGAGGGCTTGGTGAAGGAAATGCGGCGAGAACGAGACTGAAGGAAACAATTGTCGTCTGTCAAGAAATGAATAGAAGTGATTTGAGAACTTGGAACCTCGAGGAAGGAGCAGTGGGAGCCGCTTGCTCTGCAATATGCCAGCACTGTGGGGCAGGAGATGTGAAGTTCAGCTTTGCATCAAAATCGCCGTCGAGAAGCTCGAGTGGAGGGGTAAAATTTCCGTGGGAGGGGCACGAACGGCGGCATGTCAATCGGCTCTCTGGGCGCATGGGCAGGCTGCCTCGATTCGCTGGAGCTATTTCGCAGGGCAGTCGCTATGCGGGATCTTAGGCGGATGATGTGGGGGCATCGGAGCTCCCGGCGGGTTGCTGGTGGTTGAGCGTTTTGCCGCGTATTTTTACGCTGGCGATCCAGGCCCTGCCTGCATTTTCTCGGCTGCATCAACGGCAAGCAGTGTCTCTCCATCTTTACTCTTCTGACTTCTCGCTGCAGAAAATTGATGCTTGAAACGACACAGCAGGAGTAGATTCATGCTCCGTCTTCTAGGCTCATCCCCAACTGCCCAGTTCTGCTCCAGACTCAGATCGCGACTCCCTGCCTCTCGTTGTTTAGGTTGCAGGATGCTACATCATTTGATGGTGGGGACGTGGACCCCGCCGGGAGCCATCTTCACCTTCGAATTCGACGACGAAAATTTGACATTGAAGTTGATCAAGAGGACCCCGATTCCCGAGAAGGAGCCAATCTCATGGATGACATTTGATGTGAGTTCCGTCTGTGATCTGGAGAGCTCAGCTGACCCTCACGTGCCAGCATGCAAAGAAGAACATTTATGGAGCAGCGATGAAGAAATGGTCCAGTTTTGCTGTGAAGAGCCCAACAGAAATCATCCATCAAGCATCGCATCCTATGGAACACGAGCGTGTGTATCTAGCAGTCCGTTGCTACGATTAAAGCTCACATTTCACAGCACAAGCATCAAGTCCAGATACCAACACGCGAGCCATTTTTGTCTTAGCTGCCAAGAACCCTCCCTTCAATGTATACGGCAACCCATTCTATGACCACGCTGGGTACGGGAATGTGTTCTCGGTCAACCAAGAAGGAGGGCTCGAGAAGTGCGTTCAAAATTATGAGTACAGCCCCAAGACAGGAATCCACGGAATGGTCTTCGATCCAACAGAAACATATCTCTACTCCGCCGACTTACGAGGGAACAAAGTTTGGACTCACAAAAAAGACGCCAAAGGCCAACTGACTCTTGTTCATAGTGTGGAAGCTCCAGATCCGGGTGATCACCCCAGATGGGTAGCACTGTACCAGAACTATTTATATGTTTTGATGGAGGCGGGGAACCGGTTGGCGGTTTATGTGATTGATGAGCACACTCATATTCCGGTCTTTACACACATCACTTATCCCCTGATTCCTCCAGGTTAGTCTCTTTATAATTCCCTTGATCTTGGCTAACATATCGTAGGGATACCGAATTCAAAAACCATGTACAGATCAGACGTTGTCTTCCTCTCGCATAGCAAGAAATATCTCTTCGCCACATCTCGTGCAAATGCACATAACTTGACTGGCTACATTGCAGCTTTCAAACTCGGTCCAGCAGGCAATATTGAGAGACAAATATGTTTGAATCCTACACCAACGAGCGGCGGGCATTCAAATGCTGTTAGTCCTTGCGATTGGAGTGATGAGTGGCTGGCTTTGACGGATGATCAGGACGGGTGGATTGAGATTTATAGATGGAAGGATGAGTTTCTGGCGAGAGTTGCACATTGTGATGTTAAGGAGCCTGGGTTTGGGATGAATGCTATTTGGTATGATTAGAATGAGAGGGAATGGATTGAGAGCACGAATTCATAATCAAACACAGTTCTTCACGTTGACTTACATCTCGGAAAGCAGCCAGCTTCACGTGGAAAATTCCTCGCATTCAATTTCTGGGGATAACTCGGACAAGGAAACTTATTTCGCCACAGAAGTTCTTCCACAAAAGAGTCATCTGACAGCAAATGAAAAGGGGGCAGACAATTTGACAAGGCTGAGAAGCGGAAAAGAATTTAGCAGACGCCTCCACTTCCTCAGCATTCCAATTGGTGGACGCATCCCCGCACTGAACTTACCCGGCCCAGGAACCGAATCCCGGGAGGCGACGACAAACCTCATTGCGATATCACTCCGAGCTGGTTTCTGCTCGAGTTTCTTTTTTTACAACTCCTTTCTTTCTGTTGAAGCTGTACATACTTTCCTTCTTTCATAGTTCTGATCAAGTAGCTCGATTGATCTCGTTAGGATTCTGCACCATCAATCTCCATCTCGAGATCGGCCTCCTCCCTGAAGCACACCTCACCTCAACATGTCCTCCCCCATCCGCCGCGGCCTCTCCCAAATCCTCACCAAAGACCCCTCAGACATTGTCATCCTCTCCTCGCTCCGAACACCCATAACGCGCTCCTTCAAAGGCGGGCTCAAAGACAGCTACCCCGAGCAACTCCTCGCCACCGTCCTCCGCGCCACGCTCGCCGCCAACCCAAACCTCGACCCGGCGCTCATCCAAGATGTCGGCATCGGTGTCGTGCTCTCGGAGCTCGGCGGCTCCAAGGCGGGCCGCATGGCCATGAACCACGTCGGCATTCCCACGACCACCTCTTTCTACACCGTCAACCGGGCATGCAGTTCCGGGCTGAGCGCGATCACGAATGTGAGCCACCAGATCGCGACGGGGATGATTGATGTTGGGATCGGAGGCGGGATGGAGAGTATGACAAGGAATTATGGCAGTCGAGCGATACCGGTGGATCTCTGGCCTGCGCTAAAGGAGAGTGAGGTAAAGGATGCGAGGGATTGTATTATGCCGATGGGGTTGACGAGCGAGAACGTGGCGGAGAGGTATGGAGTGAGTAGGGCGGATCAGGATGCATTTGCGGTGGAGAGTCATAGGAGGGCCGCGAAGGCGCAGGCGGAGGGGTGGTTTGATAAGGAGATTGTGCCGGTTGAGACGACTTTTCAGGAGGTGGATAAGAAGGGGGAGAAAGTCGGGGAGGTGCAGAATATCACGGTGTCGAAGGATGATGGGATTAGAACGAATGCGAGTATTGAGGGCATGCAGAAGCTGAAGCCAGCGTTCAAGGAGAACGGGACGTCAACTGCGGGAAACTCGAGTCAGATCTCGGATGGTGCTGCTGCGACCTTGTTGATGAGGAGGAGTACAGCGAACGAACTTGGCTTGACTTCTTCAATTATTGGGAAGTGGGCTGGAACACAGGTTGCAGGCTGCAAGCCAGATGAGATGGGCATTGGTCCTGCTATTGCTATCCCCAAGTTGCTAGAGTACACAGGGCTAAAGACAGAGGATGTGGGGTTGTGGGAGATCAACGAGGCGTTTGCAAGCCAAGCTATCTATTGCTTGAGACAATTGGGTTTGGAGAAGCAGCTCGAGGAAGGAAGAGTAAATCCCAAGGGTGGCGCAATTGCGTTGGGACATCCGCTGGGTGCCACCGGCGCCAGGATGTTGGCAGGCTTGCTGCCGGAGATGGAGAGGCAGGGGCTGCAGACTGGTGTTGTCAGCATGTGTATAGGAACTGGCATGGGCATGGCTGGGTTGTTTGTTCGAGAATGATGTACATAGAGATGTTGAATAATAGAAAAGTTTACTGTAGGTCGTGCTCCGCTTGAATTATTCAGTGGGAGCATGCGGAAGGAGTGATCGACGTGTGGGTATCCTGGGATTCTTTTTTTGTTCCTGAGGCTGCTTGAAATGTCGATGGATCATTTCGGGGTTCTCGTATTGGCTCTAGATTTGTCTTTATGTCTCTCTCTTGTTCTGCATGAGCGTATCTTGGACAATGTTGTCTGATATCCTCTCTTGGACTCGATGCTATTCCTTGCCGCTCGTCTTTCTACTTTGAAGCAATATGGAGCCTTGGTCGCGGGTCGAATCCATTAATGAAGCCAAAACACTTCGCTTACAAGGATGCGCTTTAATAAAAGAATCAGCTTGAAGAATTGTTTCGAGTCTCCCGTCAAAGTCAAAGCCAGATTTCCGACCTTGCAGGATATACTTTGGATGAAGAGCTCTCCAATATCCACTGCAAAGGCCGATACTTGGTTTCTCCCGCCCTTTGGTCAGCCATGCGGGGCAGGTATCGTCCTCTAAGGCATGTTCGAAGAACAGAGAAGAAAGTTCATTGTGAGGAGATGCAACAACAGTAACAAGGCAGACAGGCTTTACCGGAGTGCGAAGCTTTCGAGAAAAGGAGCCAGAGGCTTCAAGGCTTTTTCTCCCTCCAAGCCTGATTCTGTTTCCTATCCTGCTCGTCACCGCTTCATTCTCATATTTCCGCTCTATGCTCTTCCAACAGCAAAAATCACCTCTTCAACCCGGACATCGAGAGTCCAGGCAAGAGATCTGATACACTTGGGACTTCCGTGCTCTGAGACTCTTGCATTGCACCAGAGTTCCCAGCACGATCCCGTCGAGGCCCTTTGTGAGCTTTCGGCATTGAGAAATCAATTGCCTCCTCAGCTTCCAGCAGTTTGCTTCACGAGCGCTTTCTTCTCGGTACAAGACCTTCTAATTTTCTGTTAGGGAGGAGTTCTTCGGAAGGTGACTGTTGAGGAACTGAAAAGGAGGTGTCGATTCACTTGGCGCTATTGCTTCGTCTTCCCTTCTCCTCTGGTCTGCTGGATTCTAGGCATAACTTCTTCCAGTTTTCCGTCCGCTCTCCTTTCTTCCTGCTGCCTTCGATGGGAAACCGAGAGGTGTAAGATATAACAAGGACTCGCCACGTGACGAAGCGAGGTTAGGCTTGCTCGCTGGTGCAAGGCTGCACACATAAAACGCGTCTTTTCAACGGTCTGTTTACTTCTTCACTGAAACACAACAAACCTTCCGGCAGCTTTTGGTGCCGCGCAGCGAACGCCGACGCTGTGTACCACGAACAAGGTGCTAATTGAGACGGGCAGGTAAGATGTTCTAGTTGCTGCTCGTTCTTGTTCCCCTCACGAGGAGGCACTCGCTGTGGTGCATAGGCGGATCTTCTGTTGAGCCCGTTTCTGATCTGCGTCACCTTCCAGACCTTCCAATTCACCATCTCCACGAGGTTTCTGCTGAATTCTCGAACATGAGCAAGTACGAGCCTCACCCGATTGGTGATGCTCGCGTTGAGCAGTATGTTGCCTTCCCAGTAAGGACACAGTCACGCAGAAAACTGATCTATCTAGCGGCCTCGGGACAAAGATGGTCATATTTTGTATTGGTGAGGCCTACGATGAGCTCTCTGTTCACCGGAAGAGACTCTGCGGCCAGTCAATCCTCTTCGGAAATGCGTTTGCTGTGCCAAGCGACGAATTCCTGCCCTTCCTACAACGCACTCTCGGTGTTGACACCACAATCAATCAATACACCGGAGCCATTGTTCTCCTTTCGGAAGTATACCGCGTTCAGGTCATGACCGTACTGGTAGAATATCTCTATTCTGGTTCTTTGCCCAACCCGCTGCCTTTCGCCCAATTTCACGCCTTGTATCGTCTCGCAGATGCATTTCAGATGCCAGTCTTGCAAAACAAACTTCTCGATCTTGCCCAAGAGAAGCACATCGTTAATGGCACCTGCTTCGACGCAAAGGAGATTGCCGCCATCTACAACCATCGAGAAATCGGACAGGGCAAACTGTGGAAGTACTGCTGTTACCTCATCATTGGTCGTGTAGCAGGAGGAATTGCAGATGCTGCATGGACCGAGCCTTTTAAGAGACAATGCAAGACCCATGCTGGAATGGCTAGAGACATATTCGTCATGCAGATGGAAGAAGGTGAATTGATCCGAAAGTACCAGGCTGTTCGGGAAGATTCGGTCGTTCGCGAATCTGTCTTCTGCCAATTTCATATCCATGATGTTGGACACAAGTGTGGCGAAGAGCATGTCAAGAAGACGGCGAAGAAGAGCAAGAAATCGAGAAAAGCAAAGAAGGCCGAGAAGGACAAGAAAGAGAGAGGCTCACGCGCTGGCGGCTCGGTCATTGAGGCAAACCGGCTTGCCAGGGAATTATCAGAGGGGGTCAAGATCAAGCGGGAAAGATAGGTCCTTACTGGATGTCTACTTATTCTGCTGAAGGTGCTCGTTTGCGTTTTCGCAAACCATATGGCATCACAATCCAGATGCTGATTCTCAATCCACGGCGTTCTTTGCTCTGTACCTAGAATTTTCTCAGCGTTCGGAAATGAAGCTCCTTCGACCTGCCTCTGCTATTGTGTATTCGTAAACTTCCTTTCTCACCAGTTTAAGACATGAATTTTTACTTAGCTTGTTCATTCCCACTCTATTTCAATCCCTAATTTCAATTAAACGATCAATAACTAGGACAATGAGACAGAATAATTTAACGTATATTAGCAAGTGCTAAGCTACCCTTTGTCTGTCTTCTTCCTTGCTACAGGGATGTGGGCCGGGTTCATCTATGCACCCCCATTTCACATAGTCAGACTAATTATGCAGACTAAGCCTCTTAGATGAATGCATTCGGCTATCTTAACAGCCTCTGGTTAGTTCTCGCTACGCTCAGTACTCTGCGAACTAGTTCTAAAGCATATCCCAGCCAAAGCAGCCAAGTTGCCAACAGTTATCGTATATTGGAATGACGGAGGAGAGCCGGAGAGAGGAAAAGATTGAAAAGTCCCCTCGATCATGACCGAGCATGAACTCAGGAGCCGAGTTGAGGCCATGCATTTGGTGTCTGATCATGCAATTGGTCAGGGCACTTTGTAAAGGACGGGAGTCCAGGCAAAGGGGGTGCACACGTGACCCGCGCGATGGGACGTGCTGCGTCGCGATACCTTCAACGCGAACTTCACCTTTCTTCATCTCCATTTTTGCATGAAGTCAATTTGCTCCCCATCACTTCGCACTCTGTTACAATAGATCGCAATCATTAAAACACGCCTACATCTAGTCTTAGTGTCCTTCAACGGACCACAATTGCTGCCATGCCCACGAAGAAGGGAAAGAGCGTCGAGTCGCTCGACGAGAGGTAGGGTCCAATTGACCGTCCTCCCATTGACCGCAAAACTAATGCCCAGCAGCTTGGGCAGAAAGTTGACTTTTCGATTCAAGGGAAGCGGCTCGCGACAGATCAGCCAATTCTGGGTCAGACGTACAATGATGATGTACCATTCGAAGGTCGTCCGCGAGGCTTGCAAGAAGGATCCCGAACTGCGAGATTTTAACGAACCCGACATTGACGGCATCTCTGAAGTGTTTCCTGTTGTGAAACAGTTTGTTCATGAAGACGTAGTGCCAATTGGTCCCGGTGAAGTTGTGGGATGCTTGAGCAGGGAAGCCACGATATACATACACCAAATGTTCCGATTGTATCGGTTTGCTGTCCAGTACGAAATGGAGGATCTTGCGGACCGGACGATAGATGAGATACAATCACACGAATTCAGATGCAGAGGGTACCTACGGATGCAGTGGATTCTGGATGTTTACAAGTCCACCCAGCCAGGATCCGTGCTGCGGCTATACTGTGCTGCATCACTCTATCATTCCGGCATCAGAACATTCGATCGTGAATTCGAATGCCATCGTGCGTCAAACTTCAAAATGGTTAGAGATGAATTTCCAGAAGTTGTAGACGACATCAAACGCATGGCGAAAGTGTTCCATGACAGAAGCACCTTCACGGAAGGCTTCAAAATTGTTGATCATCGAAACCAAAAGGCCTTTGGGATGTGTGTGTTTCATCTCCATTCAGAAAGCAAAGTATGCCACGTCAGAAGTCGGATTGCTCGTCAAGCTCGGACTTGGGGAAGAGGCTGGGGAAACTGGGAAATGGTGAGGAGTGATGTGCCTCTTCCGACTGTGTACCCCGTCGACAATGGATCAGATACAGAAAGCGACAATGATCCAGTCGATGAAGAATGGGAAGAGATCTGTGGCTTGGATGATGCTGAGGCTGCTGCTGCGAAGACGACCAAGCATACCAGTCCTGAATTTACAGATTCTGCAATTTCCGGCGGCGAGGAGGAATTAGATGAGGAAATGGATACTACACCAAGCCCCTCTAGCTCGATTAGTTCTGCAGACCTCTTTCGTGTTGCTCCCAGCAATGGAACGGATAACACGAAGGAGTTGCGAACCGCACCTTCATCACTCCTCGGTGGTAATGTCGGCAGTGGAGAAAGAGACAAGAAGAAGAAATATTTGCTGCCAAAATCTCCGCAGCATTCGGGTGGACCCATCAGCAACGGCAACCCTGAGAAGAAGAAGCAGTTGCTCCCCAGATCTCAAGTCATGCCTGCCGATCCTCAAGCTCCTGATTCCCCGAAGAACCAAGCCGAGGATCAGCTACTGAACGAGTTGCTCGATTCTGTTTCGAAGACACAAGCCGAAGATGATGAGTCGTGCGACTCCTTCAAGGAATTAAGCTTCAAAGGACTTGACCGCTACTTCCATAAGCTTACTCCTCAACAATACGAAGCCCAAAGATCCGGGAAACAGCACACGCCAACTCCGCCGGAGCCATTGCCCAAACCAGCTCTGCGACCCCACCCACAAGTCTTCCAGCGACCTGCCTCTGTCAAACCCGAGGTCTTCGGCTGCAAAACTTGTGAACGAACATTCGCGCACAAGGAAGATTTCTTGAGGCATATATCTCGTAAGAAGAAAAAACTCTGCACCCCTGTTGAGCGTAAGAGACAGCGATCAGAAAGCCTAGATGAAGCCAGCTTGACGCCACTCGAGCACATACATAGGAGACCGAGGTTGGACTATAGACCTGGAGATTGAAGCTTGGATTGTTGATTGGCAGTGCTTAGTGGTTGGATGTCGAGTTGTTTCCTTGAGTCGTGGCGGGCACAAGAACTGGAGTGATGCTGGGGAGTCTGGTTTGCTTTTCCTCTGCCGCGGCTGCTATGGTTTCCAGATACGCATGCTGTTTGTTAGCGCGGAGTGTTTTGTAGCGTGTATTGGCCAGGAGACTTGATTTTTCTGCCTTCTTTTCCTTCGTGCCATTCTACGGTGCTGCTCTGGACTTCTGGAGGTACTTGATAGAGGAGACGATACAACCTGCACAGCCAGGCCTTCGAAGTTGCTTGGGTTCGTCAGAGCGGAGACGAAGGAGCTTGTAACGTTTCTTTCCTCATAGACTCTAATATGTTAGACTAGAATTCGAAATTTGAAATAGGTCAGATCCAAACAAGACAGCTAATTCGACTGAATGTGAGCCCGCTCTATGCAAACTTGACGATGAGGTGGCTCCACATCACTGTAAGGCGCTCTCTCAATACGGTATCACGTGCACCGCGTGAAAGGGTCCGTGCCCGTCGCGACTCCCTTCACGCGAAATCCGGAGTCTATCAATCAACAACCCACAACTGCCAATTGAAACCCCAAACTCTCAATGGCCTGAGAGAACCGACCAATGGAGTCCTCCAGTTTCATCAATGTTCCTGGCCGGACCGCGACAGCGTTTCCTATGCCAGAGCCCAACGAGTAAGCCCCAACCTATTCTGCATACCCGCGAGACGGAGCTAATCATGAGTGAAGTGCCTTCTGCTTTCTGTTCTCCTCCGATGTTTTACGACTCAATCGAACTCTACTATGCCAGCGCTCTCGTTTTGTGAAGAGGCTCTGCGGACAGAACCCTACGATTTCCTCAATCACGCTCTGTCGAGACTACCGCCATGCATACCAGAACATCATCGAGTACATGGAGACGCGACACTGTTCCAGAAGGCCCTGGCTGCGTGAACCCTGACAGCGTTGATGCAAGGCAGTTCACTGAGACTATACTTCTGCTCTGCTGCTTCGCTGAAACCTATGAGATGGACGACCTTGCGAATCGCTCAATGGATGCTCTGCGCTTGCACGAACACCAATGCAGTGGCAGCCTTGTGGGTCGGCATATCGAAGAGGTCTATGAACATAGCGGAACAAGCAGCAAGCTTCGTCACTACTGCGCTCTTCGGATCGCTTGTTTTGTATGGAACGCTGGGAATACTGGGAAACTGTCAGCATCCTTGACCGGTCTGCTCTATCGAATTCCTGACCTTGAGGCTGATGTTCATGCGGCACAAGCAGATCTTCGAGAAAAGGTTCGTGTGCAAGAGCCAGATTGCGACTCCCCCGAGAACCAGTTTGGCACATGCGAATTCCATACCCATCGTAAAGGGGACATCTGCCATGTATCGCTTGCAATGATTGTGCAAGGTCGCAGGCTTATCATCACTAATCTTCCAATCCCAATGACCGAGGACGATCTGATGGACTTCGTCGCTAGATACTCAGTGTAAGTATTTCGCTCTACCATTTTCTAACACCTAAAATGCGGTCCTCTGCCTCGACATAAACGCTGACCACACCTCAGGACATCCATCTCTATACCGTCTACTGCAAAGAACCCGCGGAGACATGCGTTTATCAATCTCTCTTCCCGAAGCGAAGCTGAGCGTGCCATTGTTGAACTCAATGGAAAACAAATCCGTGGTCGAAAGATCTCAGTCCTGCTTGCCTGTAAACCTGCCCTAGACGGAGTCAGAAATCCCGGTAGATGTGGCGGTGACGCAGTTACCAAATTCAACGATGGCGCAAAGGTCACCAGAGATGTGAATGAGGCTCCAATCTCATCTGAACAACAGGAGAGGAGTCAGGGTGGCGAAGTCGTCGACAAGACCAGATCCATGGACAAGGTAGCAGCTTCATATCCTGTCTTTAGCAACCTTTCTAGACCATCCACTCCACCCGCTGGATACACTTGGTACCCCCAACCTAAATGGGCACTAGCACAGACCAGCCAAGCACCGGAGAACAACGTCAATCAATTTGGCTCGCACATCCGGTTTGAAGACAGAAACGTCGGTCAGTACCAGCAATACACTGGTAATGGCTCCTTTGACAATCAGCACGGATTGGTCAACAGCGATGAATCCTCTGATCCTTCAACAAATCATCAACAGTTCCAAGGCCAATGGTTCGGGCCGGCTATGGATTCCTCCAACACCCTTCATCGCGCCACTGCGCCGTCCCTACCAATCAAAGACGAGGACCCGATGAGTGGAATCGACCTTTACGGTGCCGATGACCAACCCGCTACGAGTAAACAGCAACAACTCAAAGTCGAACATCAAGAACCTCTTAATTTGCCCACTCCCCCAACAAATTCTTCTCAAAGAAGGGACAACCCCAGAATCGATTGCTTCATTTCAAGTACTTTACTTGCAAAAATTATTTCGCTTCTAAGCAAGCTCTCGGAAGGCACGCCTCGAAGATGCATCCTACCCACAGCGGTGTGGACACTAGGACACTGCCTTCGCAGAACCAAAGTAAGATTACCAAGTCCCGCAAACACAATGTCAAGAAGGCACATGGGAGAATGTAAATAGATGCCCAGCCGTGTGTAGGGAAATGAAGGGACAAAGCATTTAAGAGATCTTTGCAATTATGGACCTGGGTGTATTACTTCGGACACTACTGTATTTCGATCGAGGGCAAGGCGCTGAAGATCTTGCTATACTTCACCCGTGCCACATAGGATTGCATTACAATTACAACCTCCTCCAAGGTTCCTCCCATCTTGCATCAAAATACGTGACCACTCAACCAGTAACTTCACAGCTTCCCCCTCGCAAGGTTCGAAACCATCTCTCTCGCGGTGACCCAAGTCATTCTCCACAACGTCGGGACATCCAATGTGCTCGTCAAGCCATCGGCGAAGCCAAAGCCCAACATGGGAGGAATCCATCCCCTCGCGTACTCAAGAGCGAAGCAAGCACTTTCCATCTTGTACTGCTTGACGGTACCACGGCGAAGATGGTGCACGCTGCCTTGCGGGTAGATTTCAGGCTCATACGAGCCGGGGGTGTATGCAAGCTGAGTCCCTTTCAGGATGTGGAAGTAGTCATCGGCGGTGTGGCGGCCTGTGTGGCCTTCTGTGCCTACCGCAGTGCCTAGCAAACCTTAGTGGGGTTTATAAGTTTTGGGAGAGGGACAAACCGAAGATGATCAGATACTCCGTGATACCTAGAGATCATGTCAGCAGATTTATTTGACCATGTCACGTGATGGTGCGTTAGCCAAACGGAGAGCCTGGCTTCTGCACGCCCAGGTGTTGCTACTTACTTGCATGAATGATGTACATTGCTCCCATAGCACCTCCAGCATTGTTGAAGATCCACTCCTCATCTAGGTTGATGTAGCCGCCAGGCAGCTTCTCGCTCAGTTCCCTGGTGATAAAGGCGACGACGGCGGTCGTGTCATTGCCATGAGCTCCAATAGCACGCAATGAGAGGTCATGAAGGTCCGTTGGGTTCAGGATGTAGAACCAGTCGAGGTGCGAGTCCAGGTATCTGTACAGAACCGTCAAGAGCGCGAACACGATCGCGAATATGGTTGCTTTCTGGGTGAAGGAGCGTGGGGAAGCAGCCGGAGCTGAAGATGAAGTTTTCGGTGGCATTATTGGGCAGGATTGAAGAAAGGGCGATTAAGGAAAGTGAGAAGTTGATGAAGATGTGAAGAAAGGAGATTGTTGATAAACACGGTTTTTTTGGAGGTCGAACGATTTTTGAAGGGTCCGTTCCGGCTTCCGACGCTAGTACAGTTTTGGCATTAGCCAATCATGGCCGCAACCCCTAACTCGCTAATCTCTCAGGGGATTCTCGCGAGTCTCGCCAAACGTCACCTCCGCTTCTTCAACATCTCGACTCTTGGGACCAACAAAGTCGTTTCCAACTTCTGTACTATCCCGTCGGATCTTTTTTTCTATTCCATTCTACTATAGACCAGTCACCGGACCGTGTCTGGTCGATCAACACACATCGTTTCTCCGCCTTGGGCTGACTTGGAGGCTTTGAGCTCGTCCTGACAGTCGTTCCTTCCAGGCTGCACGAGTCGAGCGGCGGCGCCGATAGCCTGTCCACGAGGCCACGGCTCTTCTTTTAATGTAAAATAGCTTTCGATTCTCATGTTCCGGCCACATATTCTGCGCGGAAAATGTCGGCATTCTCTCCGAATCCGGAGGAACACTTCAATGCAGAAACAATAGAAGCTCTGAGACAGGCTCTGCAAGCCGCGTTGCAGCAGCCCGTCTCGCCCTGGAATCGAGAAACTCAAGGTCCCTTTCATGCAGGACGGCTCCTTCATGAGCTAGTGTCGGTTGTAGAAGGTGGTCTAGGAACGAAGTCGAACCCCATAGACCTGACGGCAACAACATCTAGCACATCTTCATGCAGATCATTCTCCGTTGGCTCGCATTCTGGATTGCGAAGTAGCATGGGAATGGATGCATTCCAAGAGCCTGACGAATCTCCCTCGCCGGAAAGAGCAAGAAGATCGGTGGAAAGGTCGGGATCGCGTTCCTGGGATGCCGAGACGCAAGAGAGTCTAGCGAGTGGGTCGTTTGCGGATTTCGACGCCCTAGAGGCAAGCGGCGTGGGTTTACCAACGCTTTGGGGTAATGAACAAGAGTATTCAGAGTCACGGGACGAGGAAGACGAGTTCACGCCTGCGAGTGATCACTCACCGGAAAGGATGTGGCTCAAGGAAGACAACGACTGGGCAATAACAGATGATGAAGACGAACTCACATCTGCGAGTAACGACTCGCCAGTAGCGATCAATGAAGACCGGCGTTCAGAGTCAGGAGTCGAGGAGCACGATTTCGGAGTCGAGGCTGAGATGGCGCAACATGGAACGCCAGAATTGGGGCAACATGGTTCAAGTGAAGAAGATGAAAACGTGTGGCCAAACATTTCCCTTATAAGCCAGACAATGCGGCCTCTCGTGGGTGTCATAATACCTGTTCGTGTAAGTGCAGATCTCTCAAAAGTTTGCAGCACTCCCCATTCCTTGTTGAATTTTACTCACACAATGCAGATAAAGAAGAGAACTCACCAGGAGGGTTCGGGCGCTGCCTCGTTAGTCGAAGAGAAGAGGCCAACAAGGAAAAGATTGCGTAGCGAAAGAGCAATCAGCAGACCACTCACAGATGAGGCAAGGGCAAAGGGTGCGAAAGAGCAGGCAGAGGCTTTTGCATACTTGGACTCCCTACCCACAATGAACTTCCGACAATCAAGCTTTGATCCTTTTTTCGACCACATCATCCACAACGATTAGCTTAGATGTTCAAAGATCCGGTGATGTTCGTCTCGAGTGTATAAATCGCGTTACCCCATGAATTCTCGAGAAGATTTGTGCATGAGAAAACCTCGGCATTTATAATATACCCTTACTTGTATCAATCCAGTCCTGTTTTGTATGACATTGATATTCTGCCTTGTGATATGGTTTGCTGACCACAGAAGCATGCTCGCAGTGGGTATAGTACTAGTCAACTAATATTCGCCAAGCCCCACCCCCCTACTCAATGACTACCTAATTAATTAGCGCAAAAATTAAAGCTTTTTAATCATCACATTCCGCTCTTTTCATAGACCTAATTTTAGAGATTTTTATCCGCACAATTATCTTAATATTTAATATACTACCGTTTTGTGACGGTTCTAGTGCCAAGAGCCCTTGGAGCAGTCACGTGCATCGCCTCCCCTTATATATATAGCTTAGCTCTCACCCTCTTCCTATCTTCCTTCCTTCTTTAGCTTTATATTCTAAATGATCAAGACTTCCACGTTCAATCTACCTCTGAGAGTCTTTTTGCCCTGTGCGGTCACAGCATTATTATATAGGATAATAAGGAGGGTGGAAGGGGAAACGTGTAATTCAACTATCATTAATCAAATACACGGGTTCGTGAATACAATTCATGAATGAGCAGCCAGCTCAATCGTCATCATTCTATTAGGTGAGTTTTCCTACCTAGCTATTTTATAGACATTTACTACGACTTCAGATTTGCGCCGAGTGTTTCGCCCACTACAGCTTGCCTTTTTTGTCGCCATTGCATGCCTTTCATCTTGCTAGTAAGAATAGCAGCGAGACAACTAATCCCGACAAAAAGCGCAAAAATAGTAAAATACCAGCCTCTCCCAACCTTATTCACCAACGGTTGCAGGACAGCAACCGAAGCAGCACTCAATCCGCATCTCATAATCTGCCCCGCAGCATAGGCAGTGCTGGACCTATCCGGGAAGATGTCGACGAGCAGGGTACTTGCAGTATGGCTCAGAAAGGTCGAAGTTCCGCAGATGAAGAACTGCATGATGAGCGGCACTGAGGCGTGGACATGTGAATGAACAACCCAGCCGTAGCTAACGAGCAAAGCAATCTCGAGCAAAATAACAGGGATGACCCCCCTGTACCTAGCAATCTCTATGGGAAAGTCCTTCAGATTATCCCCTTTCTTCCTGTCTACATCGACATTGTATTTTGCTGCGGTTTTGACGTAATTCCTGTCTACGCGCTTCCCCGCGATGATGCCGCCAATGGTCATACCAGCAAGGCCGGGTAAGAAGGCAAGCCCAATCTCTAGCTCATTGTATCCATACACTTCTTTGAAGATTACCGGTATGGCAACTTGAATAGTATAGTAGACGGAATAAGACCAGGCTACCATCCAGAGAACTGCAGTCGCATCAGGGAAAAGAATTATTCTAAGAGAGGCGAAAAGAGCTGTAGTCAAGAGTTTCCACGTCCTTTTCCTACCTTCTTGCACCGGATTCTTGCTAGCTTCGCTTCCATCATTTGACTGCTTCTTTCTTCCGGGAATGAATGTCAACCAAGGTCTCCAGATCCCATGAGTTTGCTGCCTGCCGTTGCCTACGACACCACGGGCCGTCTCCGGCAACGTGAATCCAATGAGCAGGAGAGATATAACAGCAACGATCAAGAGTCCCAGGAAAACCCAGGCAAAGCCCCCTGAGCGTAAAGAGATTGCCCCGCCAATAACTGGGCCAACTGCTGAGATGCCGTTGCAAGTCGCGAGCATTGGGCCCAGCATTTTGCCCCGCTCAGATACAACTGCCACATCAGCAACAATGCCGTAGGAGATTGGCACGGTCGCAGAACCACCTATACTTTGCAGTGCTCTGAGTGCCACCAGTGCAGCATAGCTCTGTTTATTTAAAGCGAGGCCAAGGCTAGCGCAAGCATATAAGCTTATCAAGCCTAGGAGGACAGGCCGGCGACCAAATATGTCCGCCAAAGAGGCAAAAAACACTGGTGAGATGGCTTGGAAGATCGCGTAGACGGTGACGGTGAGATTGATAGCTTGAATTGAGACGGAGAAGTGCGTGCTAAGCAGGGGGATCAGAGGGAAGTAGATTGTTGCCGTAAGGGTTGAGGTGATTATGGTGAATCCGAGGAGGTAAGTGAGATACCTCCGCATAGACAGGGTGAGCACAGAGTAGTCTTCCCCGTCGCTTGTAGGTGCCTCCGAGCTTGCTGGTGCCTCTAAGCTTGCTTTCTCTGACGCTACCGCAATTTTCCGCGACTCCGAAGGAGATGTTTCTGGATGCATTCTGTCAAAGGGCGTGTGAGTGGGGATAGTAGATGTGAACCAAGGCTTGCAGTAGCTGTTTTGGTGGATGCCTGATGTCGAGGTATATTTAAACGAGATCAGGGCCGCTTCACTAAAATCGCTTATTTTTGGCCCTACGCAAGCTCCGTGAAATTGCCTGCCTTACTGGGTCCTTGGAAGTAGCCACACGGGCGCTCGCAAGCTGGAAGAGACCTCTTAGCCACACCTGTGCTCGCAAGCTCGCACCGAAAGCTCGCACGGATGTGGCGCGTCAGGGTGTTGGGGTTCCTCACGTGACCCGTTTTTTTAAGTGGTGGCCCGAGCGTAGGGCAGTACCTATAGAAGATTCCAGCATTCCTACGGTGAGTCTGAGCAACTGGCTGGCCGGGCCTTGCGCGCTTCCCGTGCTGTACGACGATGCTATTAACGCAAGGCTGCCGCCCAGCTGAGTGCGCCGGCCTCAACCTGACATAAATCCTTCACCCTTCGCATCTATGCTAACTCGACGGCTCAACTACTACCGAGAACCCTCCTCTTTACGATCCTCGAACCTAATCGAACAATGCGTCTGCTACAGTGCAACGACGATGGCAACTTCAGCCTGACCGAGTTCGATGAGAGCGATATACCTGAGTATGCTATACTATCGCACACATGGGAACAGGATAATAGCAAGGAAGTCACATATGCGGAAGTGATAAGCGGGACTGGTCAAGACAAGGAGGGTTTCAAGAAGATTAGATTCTGTGGAGAACAGGCTAGACAAGATGGTCTGCCATATTTTTGGGTTGATACCTGCTGTATCAACAAGCAAAACAAGGCCGAACTCAGGCACTCCATCAACTCTATGTTCCGTTGGTATCGCAATGCAAGTCGATGTTATGTCTATTTGTCGGATGTTTCGACAAGGAAGCGAGAAGCAAGTGATCAGTCGTCAGAGCATACTTGGGACTTGAGCTTTCGGGAGAGCAGATGGTTCACTCGAGGCTGGACACTCCAAGAGCTCCTTGCCCCAGCTTCGGTGGAGTTTTTCTCCTTCGAGGGTAAGCGACTTGGTGACAAGAGCTCTCTCCAGAAGCATATCTGCAAAGCAACAAACATTTCCCCCTCTGCGCTCCAAGCAAAATCGTTATCTCAGTTTCACATCGATGAGCGAATGCAGTGGATTGAACATCGAGAAACGGGTCAAGAGGAGGATAAAGCGTACTCATTGCTGGGCATCTTCGGTGTCTCTATGGTCCCTGCCTATGGTGAAGGAGTCGCGAAAGCATTCGATCGGCTGTGGGACAGATTTCACGAAATACAGAAATGCATGCAAGACTTACGGCCCACCGATCCCCGTCTAGATAAGGAACGTATCGAGGCCACCAAAGGAGGGTTACTACAAGAGGCTTACCGATGGGTGATAGAAACCTCCGACTTTCAACAATGGCGTACCAATCAACACAATCGGTTACTGTGGATCAAGGGCGACCCTGGGAAGGGCAAGACAATGTTGCTTTGCGGTATTGCCGACGAACTACAGAATTCGTTGGCCAAGTCTGCACTTCTGTCGTACTTCTTTTGCCAGGCTACAGATTCCCGGATTAACCGTGCCACAGCTGTGCTACGAGGTCTGATTTATCTACTAGTCGACCAGCAGCCATCCCTTGTCTCGCATGTGCAAGCGAGTTATGATAAAGCTGGCAAGGCGCTCTTTGAAGATGCGAATGCCTGGGTTGCTTTGACCAAGGTTTTCTCTAGCATTCTACACGATCCAAATCTAGTTGCGACTTATTTGATTGTCGATGCCCTCGATGAATGCGTAGTCGACTTGCCAAATTTATTATGTTTTATCGCGCAGACTTCGTCTGTATCCACTCGTGTTAAATGGGTAGTCTCTAGCCGCAACTGGCCAGAAATTGAGAAGACGCTCGACACCGCAATGCAGAAGCAAAGACTATGTCTCGAGCTGAATGCAGATTCCGTCTCCACTGCCGTTGCGACTTTCATTGAAACTAAAGTTCACGATCTAAGAGAGAAGAATAAATACAAGAGCGAGACACGAGACGTTATCCAGCAACATCTTTCGCTGAACGCACATGGTACTTTTCTCTGGGTGGCGTTAGTCTGCCAGGAGCTGTCGAATCTTTCAGGGTGGAAAGCCGTCCAGAAGTTGAAAGCCTTGCCGCCTGGACTCGATGCACTCTACCAGCGGATGCTGGATCAAATCATGGCGTCAGAGGATTCTGAGCTCTGTATGAGTGTACTGGCTGTCATATCGACTGTGTATCGGCCCATCACAATTGACGAGCTAGTGACTTTGGTGAAGATGCCCAATGGAGTTGATGGCGAATATGAAGCTCTAGCAGAGATCATAGGTTACTGCAGATCCTTTCTCGCAATTCGAGAACGCACGATTTTTTTTGTGCACCAGTCAGCAAAGGACTTTCTGATTGAAAAGGCACCTCAAGAACCACTTCTCTTCAGAGCACAAGACGTGCATAACAGCATCTTCTCTCGATCATTGCAAGTCATGTCCATGACACTACGGCGTGATGTCTATAATCTAAGGGCTCCCGGGATCTCTATCGACCAAGTAGAACCGCCTGATCCTGATCCTCTCGCCGCCGTAAGGTACTCTTGTCTTTACTGGGTCGATCATTTACTCGGAAGTCGAATTACAAAAGATTCAGTCAAGAACCTTGAGGCCAGTAGCTCGGTCTACAATTTCCTCCACCAGTACTTCTTGTATTGGCTTGAGGCGCTAAGCCTGTTGAAAAGTGTGTCAGAAGGTATAGTTATGATCAGGAAGCTCGAGGATCTTCAGGTACGTTTTTTGTGAAGTCTCGTCGTTGTCAGATTATCCTAATATGGACAAGTTTGATAGAAGTCCTGATTTACATGATTTTATACATGATGCGAGGCGTTTTGCCGTATCCAACCGATCAATTATTGAACAGGCTCTTCTTCAAGCATATTGTTCGGCTCTTGTCTTCGCCCCAGAGAAGAGCATTGTTCGAGAAACGTTCGAAGGATGTATTCCGTCTTGGATCCAGAGAAAGCCTAGAGTAGAAACATATTGGAATGCAATGCTACAAGCGCTCGAGGGCCATACGGATACGGTCACCTCAGTAGCCTTCTCCCCTGACGGCAAGCAGATCGTGTCTGGGTCTGAGGATAAAACGGTCCGGCGCTGGGACGCGGCTACAGGCCAGCAGCAGCTGCCAGCCCTCGAGGGCCATACAAGTTCGGTCACCTTAGTAGCCTTCTCTCCTAACGGTAAGCAGATCGTGTCTGGGTCTTATGATAATACTATTCGCCGCTGGGACGCGGCTACGGGACAGCAGCTGCTGCCGGTCCTCGAGGGCCATACTAATAGGGTCACCTCAGTAGCCTTCTCCTCTGACGGCAAGCAGATCGTGTCTGGGTCTGCCAATAATACTATCCGGCGCTGGGACGCGGCTACAGGCCAGCTGCTACTGCTAGCCCTCGAGGGCCATATAGATCGGGTCCTCTCAGTGGCCTTCTCCCCCGACGGTAAGCAGATCGTGTCTGGGTCTGCCGATAATACTATCCGGCGCTGGGACGCGGCTACAGGCCAGCAGCTACTGCCAGCCCTCGAGGGCCATACGAGTTCGGTCACCTCAGTAGCCTTCTCCCCTGACGGCAAGCAGATCGTGTCGGGGTCTGACGATAATACTATTCGCCGCTGGGACGCGGCTATAGGCCAGCAGGTCCTGCCAGCCCTCGAGGGCCATACTGATGGGGTCACCTCAGTAGCCTTCTCCCCCGACGGCAAGCAGATCGTGTCTGGGTCTTGGGATAAGACGGTCCGTCACTGGGACGCGGCTATAGGCCAGCAGCTGCTGCCAGCCCTCGAGGGCCATACGAGTTCGGTCACCTCAGTAGCCTTCTCCCCTGACGGCAAGCAGATCGTGTCGGGGTCTTGGGATAGGACGGTCCGTCGCTGGGACGCGGCTATAGGCCAGC
>KZ613959.1:7964-60606 GCA_002865655.1 Hyaloscypha variabilis F | reverse complement strand
GGTCACCTCAGTAGCCTTCTCCCCTGACGGCAAGCAGATCGTGTCGGGGTCTTGGGATAGGACGGTCCGTCGCTGGGACGCGGCTATAGGCCAGCAGGTCCTGCTAGCCCTCGAGGGCTATACCGATGGGGTCACCTCAGTAGCCTTCTCCCCTGACGGCAAGCAGATCGTGTCTGGGTCTTGGGATAAGACGGTCCGTCGCTGGGACGCGGCTACGGGACAGCAGCTGCTACCGGTCCTCGAGGGCCATACCGATACGGTCTCCTCAGTGGCCTTCTCCCCCGACGGTAAGCAGATCGTGTCTGGGTCTGAGGATAAGACGGTCCGTCGCTGGGACGCGGCTACAGGCCAGCAGGTCCTGCCAGCCCTCGAGGGCCATACGAGTTGGGTCACCTTAGTAGCCTTCTCCTCTGATGGCAAGCAGATCGTGTCGGGGTCTGACGATAATACTATTCGCCGCTGGGACGCGGCTACAGGCCAGCAGCTGCTGCCGGCACTCGAGGACCATCCTGGTGGGGTCTTCTCCCCCGACGGTAAACAGACCCCGAACTTACACGTGTCTGACTACTGGCTAGTAGAAGGTTCCACTAAACTTCTCTGGTTACCTACTAATTATCGACCTACTTGTGAAGCTGCATGGGGCGGGATTGTCGCTTTAGGACATTCGTCAGGGGGATTATCAGTGCTTGAACTTCAACAAGGGTCAAAGCTTATAGCATAGAAAGTAATACTTGTTAATGAACAATGTATAGTATAAAAGGTCTTAATATCATATCTCCTTTTCTTCTTTCCTCTATTTCATATAGGGTCCTAGGGGAGGCTAAGAATTTATAGTAGTTTGATGATTACTCCTCACTTCTAAAATCTTCTAGAAAATGTTAATCATGTGTAGTGCTAATAATAACGTCCATATAATGAACAAGTCACGCAACATGTAACTTAGGGATGAATTAATTGGCCGTTGAACCTAATGGCTCGCTCTACCAAGTACATCTCTTCTATACATTGCGAGAGGACATCGATTACGGGTTGGGACCATATGCTCTCGTCTGGATAATCCCCGCCCCCACAGCTTCTTTATTCCTACCGTAACATTATTCTGTTCTGGACTTGGACTCTACAGGTTCGATCTCTCATCTTTCTATTCGTTCCGTTCTCTACTTTCGTCATGTCGTGACATTCTGTCCGTTTTGTATGTGTCCCTGTATATACACGCTGTGCACCGCAGTCTCGAGGAGTCGTAGAGCCAGCTGCTTCTGACATTTGGGGCAGTCGTCCTCTCAAAACCATGCCCGCTGACGGGCGCTGCACAGGTCTGCGAAATACGTGTCGATATCGCTGCTCGTAAGGTAACTTGGTCGAAGAGAGTGTTCAGGCTGGTAGGGACGTAGGGACGTCAATAACGTTCGCGACGTTGCGTGCCTCTGTTGTCAGCATCTGGGCCAGCGTGCTTGATGAAGCTGTGACTGTAGACGTTAGGGTTGTGCAAACAAAGTATATTGAGATCTTACTAGGAAGAGCTGTGTGAACAAGGCATGGCGTTAGATGTTACTACTGACCTGGTATTGTTGCTGACGGTGAAGGCCTCACGTCAAGAGCCACGAGCTCGCTTGTTGATTAACTTATATAACCGGAATAAACGGCGGAATTACCAAAGCTTTACGGGAGGTGCGGGGTAAGTCCCCTCTAACCGAGAATCGTTAGTTCCGTCGATTAGAAGTACTGAACCGCGTGGCGGCCCTGCAACTGTTTGCGCGCTATAGCAGCCACAAAGCTTATTAGGGTCTCGGACTAAAAGAAAATCGATCTGAAGCTCAGATAAGAACTTTTAAGACGTGTAAGGGATAATAAGAGATCGCCGGTATAGCTGTAGCAGAGAACTCGAACTAAAGCCTAAATAGAGGCTTCTCATAAATCAGGCGAAAGGGCGACGATACGAATATAAAATTTTCTTTAGAAGGGGTCAAATTGCTAATAAATAGCTATGTAATACTACTAATCTTTTATTTTTATAGACTTATAAGCTGGTGTGGAGTTTGAGATGTTTTAAAGTCAAAGTACCCATGGCTTTTCTCGGCACGCAGGGTTTCTCGGCACGCAGGGAGGGACGTTAGTCGAATTTATGCCTTTTTCTTTGCTCTGTTGACAGAGACTCCTAATCTATGCTGCCTAGATCCAGAACCCCTAAGCAAATGTAGAAAAGAAAAGACTATTGAGGAGGCCACTAATGCTTGCTCCCAACCTATTGGCCCACCTAAGAAATTACTTCCGAAGCTTTGCGAACTGTACCGTCGCCACGTCTCCATTTTTGGGGCAAAGTAAAGTTCCATCGGGCATAATAGTACAAAGATTGGCTTCGCTGGCCGTCACCCAGTCACCGGGCAAGAAATAATACTGCTCGACCGACCCAATTCCTGCTTCTGAGTTTCTTCCCCCATTTGGACGCCTGACCACTGAAGGCAAACGCCATGTGCATATCCACCGGTCCACATCAAGAAATACGAGCCTTCCCCGGGATAGAAAAGCAAGTGGTTCTCGCACACGGGATGCCACGTCTGGTGGTAAAAGCATATATGATAGATCACTGCTGGTTGAGTTCGGTTCACTTTGTGAATGAGTGGCAATAACAGAATCCAAAAGGATGTCAGCAACCGTAAATACCAAATATTTTCTTTCGGGTCGGCCAGACTCAGTAATGCGCGAAATCTCTAGCAGAACATGACTGGAGTCGACATTAGAGATAATTCTTCCCAGTGTTTCGTCAGCGCCTTTGAAACTACTACCACGCTCATGGTGAGGATGGGGTAATGAGGCAGTAGCAAACGTCTCCAGCCGAGGTGGAAAGTAGGTATAGACTTGGACTTCGCGGAGGTCCTCCCATGAAAAGACATGGACTCTGCTGTTTCCAAAACCCAGTAGATAATCAGGGAATGTTGGATGACATATCCACTTTAGCTTGAGCGACTGCGGCTTGAGTACTGATTCGATAAGACGATGGGACTCGAGGTTGACAGAATATAGCGTAGCTGGCGTAGAGACGAATAGTTGCTGACCATCTGTATGAAAAAGAAGCTGGCTGATTGCTCCTTTTCCCGGTGGGATGGTAACATCGAATTCGTGGATAACTTGCCATGTATCTCGATTCTTTCCAACCTTCGAAATCCGTTTTATTGCGAGCTTTCCACTCAGATCTGCAATGGCAGCAAGTCTTCCATCTTCGCTCCAAGCTACTTTCTCGATGGACATATAGCTCGTTAATCTTTCTAGCTCGCATACCTTTCCACGTCCAACTTCGCAGAGCACAGCAACGCCATCTTCTGTTCCATAGCAGTAAAGTGGGCCGATTGACTGCCCAGAAAGAGCTATGATATTGTCAACCCTCGCAAAGTGATGCTCTGTGTGAAGGGACACCTTAGTGAGACTTTCAGTCTCGCTTACCGCGTCGCTATTATGATCAGGGTATTCGGAGCTGTCCGCAAGACGGACCAAAGTACTGGGCTCCCACACATTTCCATAGGCTCCACGTACGTCGTATAGTCGCCTAGAGTCCGTACTAAACGAGAGGTGAAGAACAGCATCCTGGGAGGACAGTTGATACAGCAAAGAAAAATCTGAAGTTGCGTACAGCTTGACGGTACCAATTGCGTCTCCCGTCGCAACGAGAGAGCCATCTCGGCTAATGTCCAAGGAGTGTGCTCCTGTTTGGGCTGTGAGGTTAGCTTCTTCATCATATGGATCCCATTTGAACATTAGTCCTTCAAGATACAGGCCGAGGACTTCGCCACTGAAAGGATGCCAGGTAAGTTTGACAACTTCACCCCAAGTATTTTGCTGAATAGTCATATCCGTATCAACCAGTGTCTTGCTGCATTGGTTGATGAGCATGGGGGGGTCCAGCTCCCAGGCTGTAACAGGATGTCCACGGTAGCTGAATGCGATCATTCTTCCGCCGGGACTGAGGGAAGAGCAAGTAGGGAAATTAACCATTGTATCCTCCAAACTCTCTTCCTCAATGACGGCTCGAGTGCTCCACTCAGGAGACTCATCGTCGATATTGAATGATCTAATGCATCTGTCTTCACTGCCAACAAGTATTGTATTGTTTTTCTCAACGAAAAGCAAGGTTTGAGGTCTAGGTCGCTTCCGGGGATTGTCCACTAGTTTGATGCAATCACCTGTCGCCAAGTTCCAGACCCTGGTGGTTGTGTAGCCGTAGCTAACTAGGCGGTCTCCCAATTTATTGACTTGAATCATGAAAACTCGTTCAGGATGGGTAATTCGACGCTGCTCTTCAAAGGTGGCAGAATTGTAGATATAGATGCAGGATGACTTGCGGATATTGGTGAGAATAGCGACCCTACTTCCAGCAGCGATAACGGCAGATGCGACCACCCCTTGCTCAAGGGACAGCCGTGCCAGGCAGTCATCCCAAGTGCTATTGGTAAATCCAGAAACTTGGAGTGTTTTGCTCTCCCTGCGGCCAAACTGCTGATAGATCATCGTTTCTTCGGGGCAGAATGGTGGAATTAATTTATGGATTGAGTCCGGGTTCTGGCTTAAACTGGTCCCAAACTTCCCCACGATCTTAATAAGATCGGTTGCCCAGCCTTCAATGACGTTGACGACTTGGTGATGTGCAAGGGAATTTTCGGTGTGTAATTGCCTCAGCTTGAGCACGACGTCTGTCAGATAGCGCGAAGCAACCACCAAGGCTCTCAGCTCCTTTCGTTTAGCAGTGACGTTCATCCAAATCAGTACAGGAGGTCCTCGTAGGAATTTCACTACTGTATCCAGAATATCCGGATGGGTAGCGGATCCAAGTGAGAGATGGACGAACCACGCATTGCATGCATAACCGAGGAGCGCCGGAGGTTGATTTCGATTGATCTGGCTTCGAAGCGTTGGATCCATCAGACGTGTCATACACCTCTTGAAAAGCCTATCGTGCGTCAAGCGCTGGTCTATCACAAACGGCCGTTCTCGATCGCCTTTGCGAACCAAGTATTCTCGAGCGGTCTCGTGAATCATAGCGACCTTGCCTTCCTTATCGACGACGACGAATCCTCCGCACAAGTCCCCAATCGTCCGGCTAATCTCAAGAACACCATCATTTCCCAAGGCATCGCTAAGTTCTTCAACTCCTAGTGGCCGCTGAGCACAAGTTGCCCAGCCCAAAATACTCGTCCCGAGTTTCTGATCGCTGCTACTGGATTGTGTTTGGATAGACATAGCCATTCTGTCATAGAGAGCTTCCATACCGGGAGGGAGATCTCTCAAGGCATTGGCGACGGCTATTTTTGTGTGGCACTTATTTATCCTCTGGACGGCCAGATGTACCCAAAGGAAGTTACCTCCAGCTCGTTCCAAAATCTGGGCCGTAACTTCCTCTCTATAAGAATGCTCGCCGGCTACATCCATCTCCTGATTAGTGTAGCATCTGAAATCATCTCGGTTGCCTTCCATTCGAATAGTTTCCATATGTACCTGTCGCCCAAGCTTCTGGAAGGCCGATGAAATCTCGTGTGTCTTCCGGCTTACGACGAGGAAGCGAACAGGGATTGTAGTCAAGTAAAGTTCTGAAAGAAGCCTTATTACAGACCCAGGACTGTCTGCTTCATCTACGCCGTCGATTACAAAGTACAAGGGGCGATTGAGGTCCAATGGGAAGAGACTCTGCTTATACAACCACTGCCAAATGTTCCGAAAGTCAGCTGTTTTGAGGTCGGTGGCTGCAGCTTCAAGCAAACGAAGATTCTCTGCATATGCGGGAGTTGAGTTGGCAAGTTGACAAGCTAGTGAACGCAAGATCATGCTCAATGCTCGTTTCTTCTGATCTGTGAAGCGTACAAAAAAATAGTGGCAAGGCAAGCCGAGTTGCGCTAAATGATCGATCACAAAGGACGAAATGATAGACTTCCCACTGGCTGCATTTCCATGGATCCAGAGCACTCGGGGCTTGGAATGCCCATCTTCAAGCCATCCAGCGAAGGCCGAGTCTTTCACCAGCCAGTTGCACGTTCCAGATGCCCACCGATCCCGAAAGAAGTTATAGTCTTTCTCTGGCGACTCGGGGACAGAGAGATATATCTCAAAGTCTAATGTCGGTAGCATGGTGCTTGCTCGTCGTTCGTCTACCATTGTTCAAGTCTTGTTAGGAACATTACGACTCTGATTGTATTAGAGAACATCTTACCTTTGGGCTTCATCTTTCCGACCAGAGACTTGAGAACGTTCCGGACGGTGATGTATCGCGGATCATCAGGGCTGGAGTATTTACAAACTCCATGATGGTCTGCATCAAGGGGCTTCGAGATCTCTCCAGGATATCCGAGGACGGATGAGTCTTTCTCCACTACCATCTAGGTAAATCATGATCAGCAAATCCAATCCTTTACTTATATGTTATCTTGACGACTTACTATCTGGGCTTTCTTAAACATTGTCGTTGGGCGAGTCTCATAAAAAGAGACAATCTGCAATTTCGGAGCTACGTGTCGGAACTGTTCATTGAGTTTTTGTAACGTTTGTGAGCCGGCTGCGAGCTCCGCAATGAACTGCATGGGGTTGGTGATAAAAGACACCTGCAAAATACGGTTCAAAGTCTCGGCCAGGTTGGTCCCGCGGTGTGGAGTCGCAAGGAATATAATCGATGAGACCGACTTGATGATAGCTGCATAGGTTGGATCATTTTGGCCTTGCATGTATGCCTGTGTGTGGAGCATCAGCACTTGACTATCTTTAGTGGGAGAATAGTTAGTGTTACCTCCTTCACAATCAGGCCTCCCATTGAGTGAACTATGAAGATAATCGGTCGCTAGAAATCTATGAGTGGTTTGAAAGGCTTTGTACTGTGGTACTTACCTCCCCCATCATCAGATCCTCTAATTCTTCAGCAGATTCATCTTGGCCATACTTCAAATCATACAACAGATCCTTGGCAAAGTCCAGAACCGACATCTTGTTTTTGCCACTTCCAGGTCGGAAGTTCGCATTATATCCGAAGGTCAAGATCCGGGCTTCATTGATATCTGTTTCATGGGGCAGGAATTTCAAAGGCCAGAAGAAGTCAAGGTTGTGATCCTTGGACCAAGTCATTCTGCTACTCCCTCCAAGGCCATGAATGAAAACGATGTCCACCCTGCGCTCTCCAAGGGGCCTGTGTATGACCTTTAGTCCAAGGGGATCCTCGTTGGATGCATCCCGGCCCCTGCCTAGATCTGGCGGGATGGTGAGTTGCTGATCGATTGTATTCACGCTGGGAAGCCGAGGCCTGAATGGTGGGGACGTCGATGGAGGGGAAGTCGAGGGTTCGGTCGAGGAATTCGAAGACAAGAGCTCGGACCTGGAATCTAAGGATTCGCTGTCTCCGAGGCTCTCGCCATGGAGATCGATGTCACCTCCAGACTTTTTGCGGAGCGTAAAGTGTTTCTTGAACTAATATAGGTATCGAAGTTAGTCTAACATAAACAAGGTGTGATACCCCATCAGGCCAGTACAGACCAGGGCAGAGAAGATTTGAAGAACAGAAACGGGAAGGGCAGCGCGCTGTTTGACAGACCATGGTGTTGGCGGTTTATTGGTGCGCTCCTCAGCATCACACCGCTGAACAAGCGCAATGCATATAGGGACCTGCGACCACTGCGCGTCTCGTAGGGCAATAATAGCCTGGATGGCTTTGGCTCGTAAAAGCAAGCAGTTTTCAAACAAATATCTTACAAGAAGTCAAAGAGCGAGTTGAGCCTACCTGCTTTGCGTCACGATATTGGCCTGGAGGGGAGGCTCTGCCTAAACTCTGCAACTTGCAAGGGCAGCTATCTTCTGGGCAAGCAGGGAACAGGCTCCTTCAGCTGCCAGAAGTAAAGGCTCCCAGGTTTCGTTGACGCCCGACTACAGTGGTGTTTGTGGGGGTCCATGCACGCGATGGGTCAGACTCCGCCGCAAGTGTGGTTACACACTGCATGCAGTGGGACGCGAAGCTTCCAGTAAGCGAGCAGAAACCTTCAGGGGCCCCAGAGCGGTTAATCGTACTGGACATTGGTTTGGCCTTGTCAGGCTATCACGAGCTGGGCTGTTGGTCGGGCTGCTGGCCTGCGTCGTCTCGACGGTTTCAGTACTCTCTGTTGTGCTGCCGGCGGTCTGTTTTGGTCACTTGTCCGAGCTGACCAAGACGGCTGCAGGAACTTGGAGTCGCTTGACTGATATCCCGCGCCATTTGAGGCTCTTACTTCTACTTATCTCCTCCCACGCAGATTCGCAGAACACAAACTCTCGAGCGGGCAGTCCAACACTATATTGACTACGCGCGATAACACAGCTACAATTTGTCCCACTCTAAACATCCATCACTCGAGGAAGAAATGACAGAAGTACTAGGAGCCCGATCTTTCGATCATCCAACGCAGAAGAGGGACTACGAAGGTCCAATCAGCATCAAGGAAATTCTTGGGGAGCTAGATGGTCAATTTCCGATGGACGAAGCTGTGATTGAAGGTGAACCAATCCAAATGAGCAATACCCACAAGTGACAAGACAGAATGCTAACTTCTACTACATCTAGCCTTACCCCAAGGATTTACTTTCGTGTCTGTTGAGCATTACGGAAATAGCGCCTGGACCGTGACCGGCAAGGTCATTGCTCTGAGTCTAGAGCGTGATGAAAAGCCATTTTTCTTGAAGGTCTGCAACGGTCCTCTTTTTCGGGTAGTGCTCGTTTCTAACGACTCTTCTCAGGTCGCATATGGTGATCATGGCGGGACCATGCTACTAGGAGAGTTCGAGTCATCCAAGATAATCTACGGCCTCATGCCGGACTTCATCCCTGAGCCATTCGGATATGGAAGATACAAAGTTCCCAACCCGGCCACCTACTTCTACCTCTCCGAGTTTATCGACATGGACGTGACCAGTGCACCTGAACCGGTGGAGTTCACTAGCAAGCTTGCAGAGCTGCACAGGAGGAGCAAATCTCCTACTGGCAAATTTGGCTTTCATGTAACCACCTGCGACGGCAAAATGGAGCATACGGTGGAATGGGAAGAAAGCTGGGCGGTCTTCTATCAGAAGCTGCTCGTTGGCGTCTGCAAACTTGACGTGGAGACAAACGGTCCATGGCCGGAACTAGAACGAGCAACCAAACAGGTTGCTACACATGTTGTACCGCGCCTACTGGGGGCCCTTCAATCTGAAGGCCGCCACATTAAGCCAAGCATCATCCACGGAGACCTGTGGGAAGGAAACTTGGGTGTCAATATGGAGACCGGCGACGTAATCATGTATGATGCTGGTTCATACTACGCGCACAATGAAATGGAATTGGGTCACTGGCGAGCTGAGTTTAGCTCGCACCTTCGGTCAAAGATCTATACGCGACACTATCTAAGAAACTATCCTGCGGCAGAACCAGTTGAGGAGTTCGATGACCGAAACAGGCTATACAGCATCAAGTCTGCCATCAATTACTCCGCTGGTCACCCAGGAAACATTATGAGGCAGACGTAAGTTTGCTCCAGCTTCTCTTCTCCCCATCATTTGCATCCTGCACTATCCTATGATTGCTAACACTTTACGACAGAGCATATAATAACATGTGCTATCTATGCGAGAAGTATGCTCCTATTGAAGGTATAGACAAGTATGATCCTCAAATAGATCCATCGATCACAGGTGCTCGCATTATTGTGCACGAAGGTTTAATCTGATATGAACAAGTACCAGACCAAACCCTGGGACTGTCTGTGTTTTACCCTGGCAGAAATTTCAACTAGGTAGTCGTCTTTTTTTGCATGCTAAAGAGCTGCTGCTTCTTGCGGTTTGAGGGGTTGATGGCAAAAGCATTTAGAGGAAGCGAGAGAGATGGGTTTGTTTGCTGTTTTGAAGTGCTCTGTCGATGACCTCGAGGGAATTGATGACCGTGTAAAGCTATCGCTTTGATTCTTGCTGTTTGGGAATATGAGCAGTTTTGAGGTCGGCTGGCTTCTGAGTTGGGAGATTTTATAAGTGACTGGGCAAGGGGTGAGAAGAGCTATCCAGAATAGATGGCATGACAGAGAATCAAGATCTCGAAAATCGAGTAGAATTAAATGGAAGTGGAAGAAATTGAAGCCGTTGAATTACAAGCCAATTGAACCCTCGTGTCCCCTGTGTCTGAAGATGGCCCGCATGAGAGTGCGTGCAGGGTGTCAAGCCTGTGATTACGCGCAAAAATGCACGAAGCTAAGCAAATTTCTTACGTTCCCTTGACTTGCAGGCTTCAACTTCGACTTACTGAATGCCTCCTCCTTTGTAGCTGATGAGCAGCACATATGATCCGTATTGTTGACCAGTGTCGTAGCTCGCCGGATTGAAAGGTGCTTAATATAAGTGGAGTATTCTATAAGTTGAGGCAGAAGAACCGGAAAGCAAACGGTTGAGACGATTGTGAATGGCCGAGATCTGGACCGTCGCACAATTGCCCTTGGAGTATGGGAAGAAAGTTATCAAAGGAAGAAGAGAAGGTGGATTGTTAGTGAGAGAAGATGATGAAGATTTCGGCTCGTGGTGCATAGAAAAAGCGGCACTGATTCTGAATATCTCAAGTGAAGTGGGGTAATCGAAATGCTTCCTCCATAATGTATTAATGTCCTTTCAACTTATAGGATATTCAGTGCCCAGTAACTTTCCAGTTCACAAGCAGAAGAGACTCGGTACACCACTTGACCTTTTCACATAAGTAAGATATAAATACTTTAGCTTCTTTTCTACTCAAATATAAAGAACTATATTATTCGTTTTAGTAGTTATTAAGAAATTAGTAACTTAATATCGTGGGCTTAGTTAATCTAACGCCTGCTTTAGTTAGACTCTAGCTATGAATTGACCTTGGACTTCGGTTACCTCATACGATATCTTCATTACTACTCCCACCTACTCCGCAGCTGTCATCGCGTCCGCGGATGGCCTAGTACTCACATTCAATACCGTGATACAGAAGGTGTATAATGTAGAGAAGAGGCAGGCCTCGTCGGTTACTAGTGTGGGTGCAGCTCTCGAGGCAACCTCCCGCCGTCCAGTGCGGTCAATAACTCCACTCAATTTAGGCACTTTGGACCGCCACACGGAGGCCAAGTATTTCCTCAAGCATCTGCACCTGAAAAGAGGGTTTGATGACAAGAGAAAGGCTGGCGACAAGAAGCGCAAACAGAGCAGCAGGTCAAGGGGAGGTTTTAAGAAGCAGATAGCCTCAGACCCGCCCGCGCAGGAAGGGGAGACCTCAGACACCGGGTTTTACCTCTCAACATATTCTACTCGTACTTGTGAAGGGAGTAGAGCTCCCTTATATGCCCTGCACAAAAGCAGGAGGCTGGGGCAGGTGCTACTCGCACGTGTGGGGGCTGAAGCTCGCCTTTCAACAAAAACCTCACTGCAAGATGACCCTACTAGATAACGCTAAACGATCCTTCCATGTGTATGCATTCCTGGAATAAACAATCCAAGTATCCTAAAGAACAGTACACCGACACAATTTGGAAGAAAGGAAGTTGGGTTGCAAAGTAGAAAAGAGTCAGAACTACTCCCTAAGTATCGTATCAGTAACGCCATGTTACCGACCCAGACCGTAGGAACTTACATGAAAGTTATAGTGACTTCGCCTTGGATCTTTGCTTTTAGAAAGATCTCAATCACCAGATCGAGATCGAGCTTGATAGACATTGGCTTGGGTTTCTCCTCCTCCTCCTCTTCGCTGGAACTCTCTTCCTCACTTTCGGATTCTTTCGCCTCAGCTTTTGCCTTCTTTTTCTTCTTCTTAGAAGATTTCTTCTTTGACTTCTTGTTGTCAGAAGCTGTTGCTCGAACCTCCACAGGACGGCCCCCCGAAGCCGCAGCTCTCTTCAGATTGAAAGCCCGTATGCCTGTCTCAAAAGGTGTAGGTGGTTTTGGCTCCGCCGTCTGCTTCCTTGCTGCGCACTCCGGGCATGGTGCGACGACTTTCTGTGTCTCTCCGTTCAGTTGTGCCTCTGCCTGGTCCATCTCTGCCTCCTCTCTGTGACTTGCTTCTGTCGAAATATCCGTTTCGGGGACCGGCGGCATTCGACTCTGTCTGATATGGTTTGTTGTGCTCTGCTTTCGACCTCCACGCTGGTATTTTGTCCGTTCTGTAGCTGCGTCGTCCTCCGATTCTACGTCCGAGTACTCGTCAGCAAGCGGCGGGTCGGTTGGAGGGAAATCTTCGGTTTTCGCATCCATTTTCGTCCCTGGGACCTCTTTCTGATCGCTGGTAGAGTCGCAAAAAGTAGCAAGCTTGCTGCTGGTGATCGCACAGCTTGACTGAAGTTTGAAGGAGTTGGCCAGATCGAATTGTGCCTCGGAATGAGGTCACTGTAATCTTAGCCATGTCCTTGCAGCAGGGGTTGAAGCGAAATCCCAATCGCACCCCCCTGAGACCTGGGCAGAACAGGTTTTGAGCAACATTTAGCAAATCCCACCTTGGCGTTCCCTGCAAAGACCATGCTGGAGGTTACGAACCAAGACCGCGTAAGATAGGCAACACGAATACTTCGTAGCCTCCGCTGTCAGAGGCTCAATTCGACCTTCGCGCTGGATCCGAAACGGCGCTGGGCGGCAGCGAGCCACGGCGGCACACCCGGCTAGCATCCTAGCTACCGGTACTTGTACTGCATCGATCGTCAAGATTACCGGCACCGAGCTGTGTTGAGTGAGGAAAGGTTGGAATGCCGACTCTGGCGAGTGTACAAGTCTGCAAGGCCACTTGACCAGTTTAACTTATTTCCCTCCGAAGAGTGAAGGGTTACGCGAAGAAGAGGACACCGAGATAAGCAGAAAGGAGGACGAAGAGATCAGGAAAAGATTGAGAAAGCGAAGATGAGGCAGAGCGAGAGGACATAGCGATGGACAGGAGTGTCACGCGAAAAGAGAACAAAGTAAACGAAGGGGAGGAGGAAGAGAATAAGAATGCTGTTGGGGTTGTAAAACCCCATGCGGTTGGTACTTGTGGGGGATTTCCCTCCTTACAGAAGGCGGGATTCTGGATTCTCGGCACGTGCGTTCGCCTTGCCGCAGCCCTTTTCAATTCACAATGGCAGGCAGTAACCTCTTGACACCTCACAACTTCGCGATGGTTTCGACAACTTCGAACTCCGCCGGTGCAGAGTCGGGGTGCTATCTTGAACCTCTTACAAATACTTCGATGATTGGATTCTGCTTATCCGCCGCCCTTGTCATGTTGGCGCTGGACTCGGCTCGAATACATACTTAGGGGACATGCGCATCCTCACACTTGACTTTGGAGGTCTAGTGCCGTGGTCGCGTCGCGAAGATTCAACTTTAACGGTCGAGCATCATGGCGAGAAATTTTCTTTTACCTAAGAGGCCACCTTTGAACACCGCCCTTTCAGATCTTGGAAACCATAAATACAGAGAAATTTCCACTCCTTTGGGTCATTTACATTCCCGAAAAGCCCCATTCCGATAATTATTTGGGAGACCATCCTTTGCAACTACCCCACTAGACCCCACCATCAGAAGAACGGTTCAACATTACTTCTTCACCACAAATTCCCTCGCACCCTCTGCAATTCAATCGAAATGGCAACCACTTCAATGGTCCAGCCGAAATTCCTTACCAAAGGCGACGAGCTCGGCGTCGTGGCAGTTGGATTCTCAGGTGGTCAAGTATGATCTTTGTTCCTCGAGCCCTAACTTCTCTTCTGACACCTACAGTGCAAACCTGGCGTCGACGCAGCACCTTCCGCTCTGATTGCGAATGGCCTGCTCACTCAACTGCGCCAGGATCTAGGCTACAACTTGTTCCACGACGATACTGTACACTCCTACAAGGATCTCCTACCTACCTCCGACCCCGACTACCGTGGCATGAAGAATCCCCTCGCCGTGTCTGCGGTGACCAAGAAACTCTGCGATCAAGTCTACGAACATGCGAAGGAAGGTCGATGCGTCCTCACACTGGGGGGTGACCATTCAATCGCCATTGGCACGATCGCTGGCACTGCGAGAGCCATTAGGGAGAGATTGGACCGGGAGCTGGCTGTGATCTGGGTAGATGCACACACAGATATCAACACGCCAGAAACCAGCGAGAGCGGCAATGTGCACGGCATGCCAGTTGCGTTTCTCAGTGGCCTTGCAAAGGAGGATAGGGAGGACGTTTTTGGCTGGCTGAAGAAGGAGAACCTGATCAGTCTGAAGAAGCTCGTCTACATCGGCCTGCGGGATGTTGATCGGGGAGAAAAGCTGATCTTGAGAGAGCACGGTATTAAGGCTTTTAGCATGCACGATATTGACAGGTACGTTCTGCCCTTTTGTTGTGGAGCGATTCTGACTGTCTCGCGGTAGGCATGGTATTGGCCGAGTCATGGAAATGGCCCTGGGTCACATCGGAAACGATACACCCATCCACCTCTCCTTTGATGTCGATGCGTTGGATCCTATGTGGGCGCCAAGTACTGGAACACCTGTTCGTGGGGGCCTTACACTTAGGGAGGGCGACTTTATTGCGGAGTGCGTCCACGAGACTGGCTGCTTAGTTGCAATGGATCTGGTCGAGGTCAATCCTACATTAGAGCCGGGGATTGACGACATTGGCGCGCAACAAACAGTTAGATCTGGCTGCTCGCTGGTGAGGTGTGCGTTGGGTGAGTCTTTGCTATAGGTCAGGGCACATTGGCATTAGAATCATTATGTATGTTCATTTATTGTTCGTAGCTTCTTGGAGATAGCAATCCAGCCACTCGATGCATAACATGCCAACCGCCCAGGTCCCACGACACAAGCCAGCCCAGACGTACCCCATTCGTCACCGCCCTAACCACAATGCACGAATCGAATTTGTATAATAGCGCGAATTACTTCAGAGGCAATGCGAGAATCTACCGCAGAAAAAGGGAAGACGCAGAGTATCAAGCCTTTGTACCAACACCGCTCTTCCGCTCGGAACCTTTCCTCTGCTCATTCTCGGCGTTAAACTTCTTCCATAACGCAGCAATGTCCTCTTTTGAATCGTTCTTCTCCGTGATCAGGTTCTTTAGCCATTTGTTCTCCGTCTCAAGCTGGTTTATCCGACCCTCTAACGCAGCAACCTTGTCGCTCATTTCCTTGGCAGACCGCTCGAGCGCTTGTTCCCTTTGCTTCTTCTTGACTCGGAACCGTGCGGAGGCGGCGGTGTTGCGGCGTCGCTTGTCTTCTTCTGCAGCGAGGCGGGATTGTTCTTCGAATGATTGCGCATCGGATGGGGATGTCGAGATCGAGTCGGACTTGCGCTTTGTGCCGGAAGGTGCTACTGCAGATGTCGGAGATCCAGCAGGCGGCGACGAGGCATAGAGACTTGGTTGAAGGGGAGGTTGGGGCAGGTTGGGATCGGTGAAGCTGCCGGGAAATTGATTAAAGTCATTGAACGGGAAGTCGCCTGTGGGAGCCATTGAGTGTTAGCATGATTGTTCCCCAGTGTTCCACACAACAGATAACAGCAGGAAGAGAAGTCGACGACGTTTGTCAGACAGCTATCGGTGAAGCGCAGAGGGGAGTTGCAGCTGTGGCGGCGAAGTCATGTGATAAGGCGTCATTTCGGGCTGCCTATTGCGTGCTGCGCCTGCCATACTGCGGACTTTGCAGCAAAGGACTGGTGCTGCAACTGCGAGCACAGAGCAGCCAGTCGCCATAAGAAGAAACTCGGGCATTGGTCGAGCGCTATCTGCGGGGTTCTGCAGATTGATGCAGGCCAGGCCAGACCAGCTGAGCAGCGACTTGTGGCCGAGAGTGGGAGTTCGAGCAGCAAGTGTTGGAGCTTCGACGACATTGTCGAACGCAGTAATGACCAGGCATTGCCAAAGAGAGCAGCAGCGCATGAACATAGATCCAACAGGTGTCACTGACCTGATGTAAAATCCAGACCCTTCACGTCAACGTCGAAGTTGTCCGCAGCCGGTGCTGGTTGCCCATTTCCAAAGCCTCCTGGCTGTAAATCGACGTCCTGTCCCAGATCATCAAAGTCGAAGAATTGGGTGTTCGTGAACAGGGCTAGGTCATCGTCGGCAAAGCTGTCCTGATTCGAGAGCTCTTGTGTGGTCGGAATCGCATTCAGGTTCGCGATGTACTCGCTGACATTCGGACCACGTCTGCCGTTGTAGGCCATCTTGAGGAGTTCGCGATGCGCTGAGGCCGTCGCAGCTGTGTACAGTTTCGAGGATCGCGATCGATATCGTGTGCGAGTGGTGATCAGAGGTTGAAGGCAGAGGGTTGATGTTGTAGAGGTTGAAGGTTGGGTGACTCGCAAAGCACCAGGTGAAGAGGACGGGCGACGGCTGCGCGTGCGGCCGTCAAATGGCAGGAGCAATGGGCGGCAGGCGAGTTACCCCGTATTCTGTTGCTGCTGCTGGATCTGGGGGAGCAGTGCAAATGGTTGTGCTGAGAAGAAGCAATTCAGAGTAAGTTGGGGTGGAGGAGATTGAAGGGCGTGCGCGCGCTGATTCTGCGCGGGCAGTTTTGCACCCCCACTATGCCGCGGCCACGGCCAGGACAACTGACTAATTATTTTCGGCTGTTCCTCCCGCGGAAAATCGAGGGGTGTATGGTTCGAATGCGATGGTACACAGCAGGTCGACGCAGAGCCAATCTCCTCACTTCTGAGGATATTGTCAACCTGGTTTTTCGCTGCAGAGAGCGTTCAAGTTCGCGGGTGGCAACAAACAAAGAACGCTTTCGGTGAAAATCTTTTCCCAAGCGCCTAGGAATCGCTAGTCATGACGAAAGCCACGAAGGCCATACCTCGGGTTCCAGGCCTTAAGATAATCACCCGGTGCGCAATCGGCGACTATCATCGGCCAATAGACATGAGCTTTAGTGGGGGTCACCGCGCAGCTGCTCAACCCACGAATCGAATGTTATCCGACAATGAACACGCAATATAACATGCATCGGCTCGAACAAAGGCAAAAGAGAGAGTATTCTCTAGCCTGAATAAAAGTCGAGTTGGCCCTACCGGCATTCCTTTTTGGAACAACATGTCACGTGTGATGCATCACGTGTCGAGCTGTTTCTGGATTGTTTGCAGCATCTTGAGATGAGAAAGCCAGCCACTTCGAATCTTCGAGTCTTAGAGTGTAGACTTTCTGATTGTGCGACATGGTCATGTTTTGGGAGCTCATTCGTGAGAATTGGGAATGCCTAGGCATCTCCAAGTGTTGAGGCTTGGCAGTGAGACCGAAAACTTGAACAGTTTATGCAAAGTAAAGTCACAATTCAAGTTTAGGAGCTTAGATGGAACTCATATTTTGAGCGGGTACAGAGCATGAGAAACCAATTCACACACATCTAGGATCTGACGCTTGTTGACAACACAGCTCGTACTAACACATTGCATTTGACGTGTAGATGATTGTGAAATGCTAGCATCTTCGGATTAAACACTTTCCCCATTACAGAATCAACCCACCGCCAGTCCCAATTGCACTTCGCAGAACCGCCTTGTCGACAAGATCAACCAAATGGGCACCTTCCTCAGTTGTGGCCCGCCAGCCCTCCCAAGCATCATCGGCACGGTTCACCAAAACCAATGTTTGCATCCTATCATTCGGATGCGGTCTCAACATCTCAGCAACTATATCCCGAAGGGGTTTACTGAATCCCTTGTCCGTCATCCTCGAAATTTGCCATTCGTAATTGTAGAATCGCGGAGGGGGCATCCCGGTCATCATTGTGTAGACTGTTGCACCTAGTGCCCAGATCTCAGATGCCCGAGTCCACGAGTGTGTGTGCCTGTAGATTTCCTATGGACTTGTCAGCACATGTAACACACAAAACAGTGAACCAAACTCACAGGTGGCCAGTAAAACATCTTTTCTCTGGACGCATCTTCTTTTCTCTGTGTCGAGGCAACTACACCCCCCACACCGCCACAGACCTTTGCCCACTGAAATCCACCCAGCTTGCATTCCCCATACGTCTCGCCCCCTTTTTGCTTCTTGAACCAAATCTGACTGGGGCCAAGGTCCCTGATCAGAATCGTATGCCAGTCGTTATCGTGCCTAAGCCATTCTCCCCGGATGCCTTCAGTTTCTTTTACTCCGTGATGCAGCCAAAGAAGAGCCCGGGAAATACTCCTCAGCACATGCCAACAGAGAGATTCCGGCAGGGAGAAACGGTGGAAGTTCTGCGCGGCAAGCAAGTGCCACCCTTTTTCATCTGTAAAATCTGGGTGAGATTCCGGTGTGGGCAGTAGATATGCCAAGCTACCGGCATCCATATCTTCCCAGATCGTGATGTCACCAAAGAGACCCGCTTCTGAGGTAGGGCCTGGCAGGTTAGAAGTTTGGATAATGTCGACTAGGGATATGATGTTTGCATGGTTCAGGATCAGAGATACAGGGACCGATGCAGTAGGTAGGATCGCCGATGCGAGTCTTGTCGTTGTAGTTTGCTTTTTCGCATCTTTTGTCACCACATTCGGAATCTTAGAAGCAAGAAATGATGCATTGTCGCTGGTACGGATGACCTGTACAGAAGACGCAATGTGTTGAGCTTCGGATGGATCCCGAGGGACATATCGGGGATGAATGAGTGTCATGATTTTCGAAGATGACTTTTGAAAGCTGATAGAAACGTGAGCGAGCTTTGTTATGTATATGGGAGGAATGAGGGGTGAAGTGAGAGATATGCATTGTTTCACCCAATGGGTAGCTCAGGAATGCACATCTGAAATGATCTATTTTTTGCTACTTGGGAGATGAGTATTGATCCTGACCAATGAATAACAAACCCATAGATCTTCAGACTCTCACGGCATCCACCCATTTCTGCCCAGTCAGCTTCTCGAATGCCTCCCTGTACTTTTCCGCCGTGTTGTTCACAACCTCCTCTGGCATCTTCACCCCCTGCTTTCCCTTCAACCCCTCACTTGTCAGCCAGTCCCTCAGGTACTGCTTATCGTAACTCATTTGTTCCCTCCCGATCTCGTATGTGTCCGCTGGCCAAAATCGACTCGAGTCCGGTGTGAGCACTTCGTCCACCAAAATAACTTCATCTGTATCTACATCTAACCCAAACTCGAACTTAGAGTCGGCAATGATAATGCCCCTTTCTGCTGCGTAATCCCGTGCTGTTGTGTAAAGTTTGATGGCCAGATCCTCGATCTTTTGTGCATACTTCGGGCCCACGATTTCTGCAGCTTCCGAAATAGAAATGTTCTCATCGTTTTGCCCAGCTTCTGCTTTTGTACTTGGTGTGTAAATCGCGCCTTGGGGGAATGCTTCGGATTCTTTTAGCCCAGCCACAATTGGCGTCTTGTGGACTGTTCCGGTGCGCTGGTATTCCTTCCATGCAGATCCGGTAATGTATCCACGAACAATTGCTTCGATGGGAAATATCTTGAGGCGTCGGACTTGCATTGAACGGTTCCGGAGCCTCGCATGCTCGGTCTGGGGTATGGCGGGCGGAAGGGCGAGGGTCAAGAAATGCGTTCGGAGCTCGGGGATCAAGGTTGGCAGAAGCTTGAACCAGTGTGCAGATAGGAGCGTGAGCAGTTTGCCCTTTGACGGAACGCCCTATTGCTGGTTAGATTGAATAGCAAGAGTCCCAGATCACTCACGTTCTCCATAATTACATCGTACGCAGAGATGCGATCCGATGCGACGAAGAGAAGGGTGTTCGAGTCAATCTCGTAAAGATCCCGAACCTTGCCCTCTGCAATCTTTGGGAGGCCCTCAAGGGAGGTTTTCGTGATTACTGGATCTACTGCCATTATGTCTGCGGGTGTGGAATACGAAAGGGTTGCGATTGATTGAGGAAAAAAGGCCTGGTAGTTTTATGACTGACCGTCAACCTTATCTCTTATCTCCCCGTGACCAGGTTGAATTTGGATTTTACCTAGAACAGCAAATTCGGGTTTCCTGCAGTTCTCGGCTTGGGATATATTGCTAATTAAGTCAGGCAGCTTGCATTTGACCAGCAACTCGAGGTATTGGTCATTCCACCCTGTAAAGCGAGTCATCCTATTGCCATATACTTGGTCGGGCCACTGCATTTCCCCTCGCGGTATCTAGCGGCGTTCGGCCATCGACGGTGCTGATTGGCGCGGATAAGTCTGGCTAAATTCAGACATGTAGGAGGGGCACGCAGGGCAGGTGTGCCGATCGGCCATTGCAGGTCAACAGCTGTCAACGCTTTGCCTTTGCGTGGCATCCTCCCGTTAAATACGGGAGAGGGGCCATTCTTGGGCTCACCAGACATCCGTTCACCTCCAATATCCACATCAAAAGTACACAATGGCGAAGACAGACAGTGTAGGTTACCCCTCCACCTCCCCTCACAGCCAAGCCATAGCCAAGCTCAATCTCCAAACAGAACCTCTCCTTTATCCTCAACAAACCTCACGATGTGGCCTTTGAAGAGAGGCCGAAGCCGAAGCTCGAATCCCCATACGATGTTCTCATTGCCATAAACTACACGGGAATCTGCGGCAGCGATGTCCACTACTGGGAGGAGGGCCGGATTGGCTCATTCATCCTTAAGGATCCCATGGTCCTCGGCCACGAATCAGCAGGAACTATTGTTGAGGTTGGATCGGCAGTAAAGTCAGTCAAGGTCGGGGATAGGATCGCATTGGAACCTGGAACACCCTGCCGACGTTGCACACCGTGTCTGGCTGGCCACTACAACCTGTGCCCTGATATGCGCTTCGCAGCATCCCCTCCAATCGATGGTACACTTGCTGGATACTACGTTTCTCCAGAGGATTTCTGCTACAAGCTCCCTGACCATGTGTCCCTTCAAGAAGGAGCTCTGATCGAGCCTTTGGCCGTGGCAGTTCACATCACCAAGCAGGCGGAGATCACGCCAGGCCAGAGTGTGGTGGTGATGGGCGCTGGGCCTGTAGGGCTTCTGTGCTGTGCGGTGGCGAAGGCATTCGGTGCATCAACTGTGGTTTCCGTTGATATTCAGCCCTCTAGATTGGAGTTTGCCGCCTCGTACGCCGCCACACACACCTTCACGCCTGAGCGGGTCCCCGCCGGGGAGAACGCCGCCCGTTTGCTGAAAGAGACAGGACTCGAGGGCGGGGCAGATGCTGTTATTGATGCTTCGGGTGCTGAGCCTTCTATTCAGACCTCGATTCATGTTGTGCGAAGGGGTGGAGTTTATGTCCAAGGTGGAATGGGCAAGCCTGATATAACATTCCCAATTATGGAGCTGTGCATAAAGGAAGTTACGGCCAAGGGCAGCTTCAGATACGGCAGCGGTGACTATAAACTCGCAGTCGAGCTTGTTGCTTCAGGGAAGGTGAACGTAAAGAAGTTGATCAGCGAGACGGTGAGATTTGAAGAAGCGGAGCAAGCTTTCAAGGATGTGAAGGCTGGCAAGGGGATCAAGATGTTGATTGCCGGGCCAAATGAAAAGTAGCTTGGTAGTATTAGCTTAAGGAGTCTGGGAGTTGAATTGGGGCAGCCAGAGTTACTTGCGCAAGCTATTTTCTTCCTTGAAACTACTTGTGGTCACGGATGAATAATGAAAAAATGCGAAAATGAGCAAAAATCAGCGCGTCAAAAATCCTCCTGCTGAGTGCTTGTATGTAAAGTTAAAAGGTCAAATAATTTCTCTTAGGCTTCGGGTGACACAGAAGCTCCGGTTCCCCATGGCCCACTGCCGACTCTAGCTGCTTGGGCCTCGGCAACTCTTCGTCCGAAGAAGCGCTTTTATCCACGCGACAAATAAATCATCACAGCCCTCCTGCGTGCAGAAAAACTGTGAGCAATTCTTCCCTTCTCGCGATGTCTTCGTCCTCCGCATCCCCAGGCGCGCAGATCAACCAGAAGATCGATAGTCTTCCCCCAGCCGTCGCGGACAAGCTCCCCCACGTGCCAGAATCGAAGGAGGAATTGAAGGGCGACGCGAAGGAGGTTGGGAAGAAGTCGCTCGCAGGCCTACGGAGCTTGGCTGCTGGAGGGTTCGGTGGAGTGTGTGCTGTAATCGTTGGGCATCCGTTTGATCTGGTGAAGGTTCGATTACAGACGGCAGACCGAGGAGTCTACTCGAGCGCGCTCGATGTTGTACGGAAGAGCATTGCCAGAGATGGCTTAAGAAGAGGGCTGTATGCCGGTGTTAGTGCACCGCTGGTCGGCGTTACTCCTATGTGTACGTTGCTTTCTCAGTTCTAGCGAACAAGCTGACACTGGAACGTAGTCGCCGTGTCTTTCTGGGGATACGATGTTGGCAAGGGCCTTGTCCGACGATACTCGACTGTTGAGAACGATCAGCTTTCAGTCGCTCAAGTCTCGGCAGCTGGTTTCTTCTCTGCTATTCCCATGACACTCATCACCGCCCCGTTCGAACGAGTTAAGGTTCTGCTGCAAATACAAGGCCAGAAGCAATTGGCCCCGGGGGAGAAACCAAAGTACAGCGGCGGCGTGGATGTGGTGCGGCAATTATACAAGGAGGGAGGAGTTCGATCAGTGTTCAGAGGTTCATTTGCAACATTGGCAAGGGATGGGCCTGGTTCTGCTGCATATTTCGCAACGTACGAGTACATCAAGAGAAGATTAACACCCCTTGATCCTGCCACAGGCAAACCAAGTGGAAACTTGAGCCTGCCAGCAATTACGTGTGCCGGAGCCGCAGCCGGTGTAGCGATGTGGATTCCAGTGTTTCCGATTGACACGGTCAAGTCAAGATTGCAAACAATGGAAGGGAAGCCCACAGTTGGTGGAGTGATCAGTGGACTGTACAGGAATGGGGGATTCAAGGCATTCTTCCCTGGCTTTGGACCGGCACTTGCAAGAGCAGTACCTGCAAATGCTGCCACGTTCTTGGGTGTCGAGCTGGCTCATCAATTCATGAACAAGACTTTTGGTTGAAGCTGAGGGGGTGAAGGATACGCAGGCCACTGCTCAGCTATAGATTCTCAGGGAGCATTTTGTAAGACGGATTCGGGAACACGGGATAGAAGGATCAATGATCAATGATACACTTGCACCTTATTTAGAGTTCCTGTAAGTTATGTGGTGGTGTGTAAAGCTGACAATGTCCAATGACCCACAATCCAGCAACCCCGAAATCGGGCGTCGAAATATGCAGTCTTACGTTTTGCTAGAGCTTGACTTGGAAGCCGTTATGCACGCATACAGCACGCATATGCCAATGCCAGGGCGCACCGAGCTGATCAGAAGTTGCGGGGATATCCCGCACTGATAGGCCGACCCCAACCGCCACAAGCCCCGATTCCCGACCCCTCCGATCGGCCGCACTTTTTCTAGAACATTTACTTTCCGGGGTGGTATTGTAAGGTTACTCGGAAGACTCATCGACCCAGCAAACTTTTTCCATTCAACGGATATTATATCGATTCCGACCTCGACTACTCTCCTCTTCATTGCAACATCATTGGGAAACCCCGAGATGATCAACGACCAAACTACCGGTGGAATGGCTACCGAACTCCCCACTCACACCACAAATGGAGAGCGGAATGGCAGGACGGGTGAGGCCAATTTCACCGTCAAGACGGGATTGGCAAGGATGCTAAAGGGGGGTGTTATTATGGATGTGGTAAATGCTGAGCAGGTATTACTCCCCTTCAGCACATTCTGGGTCAATGGCTCACCCCACTCCAGGCAAGAATAGCAGAAGAGGCTGGCGCAGTTGCGGTTATGGCTCTTGAGCGTGTACCTGCAGATATCCGGGCTCAAGGAGGAGTTGCGCGCATGTCAGACCCTAAGATGATCAAGGAAATCATGGCAGCTGTTACAATCCCGGTCATGGCAAAGGCTCGAATTGGCCACTTTGTCGAATGCCAGGTATGTTCTCCCTCTGCCTCTAAATCTATTGAAGCTGACAAGCCTCGAAGATCCTCGAAGCCATTGGTGTAGACTATATCGACGAGTCCGAAGTTCTCACACCCGCCGACCACGCACATCACGTCGAGAAGCACTCATACAGCGTTCCCTTCGTCTGCGGCTGCCGAAACCTTGGCGAAGCACTACGCCGAATCTCAGAGGGAGCAGCAATGATCCGTACAAAGGGTGAAGCAGGCACTGGAGATGTGGTCGAGGCGGTCAGACACATGCGTACCGTCAATGCTGAGATATCCCGTGCCTCTGGAATGTCAGACCCCGAGCTGAGAATATTGGCCAAGGATATCCAGGCACCGTATGAGCTGTTAAAGGAGACAGCAAAGCTGGGCAGGTTGCCGGTTGTTAACTTTGCAGCTGGTGGGGTTGCTACACCAGCAGATGCCGCATTGATGATGCAGTTAGGTTGTGACGGTGTTTTCGTGGGAAGTGGAATCTTCAAGTCCGGTAACGCCTCAAAGAGAGCAAAGGCTATCGTACAGGCTGTTACGCATTACAACGATCCTAAAGTTCTAGCAGAAGTCAGTGAGGATCTGGGCGAGGCAATGGTTGGCCTGAATGTCAGTTCGATGGATGCGAAAGACAAGATGCAGGGACGGGGTTGGTAATCTAGAATGGGAGGGTGAGAACAACCTAGAAAATTCGCACATGGTCCTCAACGGCCAGGTAATTTATGTATGCAAAAAGATAGAGCTCACTTCTCTGCACACACTTCACATATTCTTGCCCCACCAAACCCCACACTACGGTAGCCGAGGTACGACCCCTTGAATAGCTTCGATTGAACATATCGCAAAGATTAAGACGTATCTACAAGGTTAAGGTCGGACTGCGGATCGCGATTTTCACACCTCCAATTGATTTACGATGGCTGATCCGTGAACTACGCAGACCGAGTCACGGCGTAACGGCTCCAACACATCAGCCCACCTACTGCCCCTCCCCAAATACCCCGCCATCGAATTCCATCTCCTCAACGACCAACATCATCCCCACAATGACAATGCCTCTCAGACCAGGAATTGCCAGGCAAAGCACGGCAGACATCGCGGAACGAGACTATTTCGACGAGAATCCTCCCCCTCCCGCCCTCGATAAACACACCGCACTTGCAAGAGACTTCATAAACCACCACGCAGCTGCTGGTAGACGCGTTGTCCTGGTTACATCTGGCGGAACGACAGTCCCCCTTGAACGGCAGACAGTTCGCTTTATCGATAATTTCAGCGCAGGAACGAGAGGCGCAACCTCTGCAGAGTACTTCCTCGAGACTGGGTACGCGGTCATCTTCCTACACCGACAATTCAGCCTGCTCCCATACTCGAGACATTACAGCCATGCCACCGATTGCTTCTTGGACTTCCTGCACGAAGGACCGAATGGAAGTGTGGTGGCCAATGAAGAATACAGGGAGAAGATGCTGATGGTCCTGCGGAAATACAACTCGGCACGGGACAAGAACCTGCTCCTGACCTTGCCATTCGTTACGATTACTGACTACCTCTTTGTCTTACGAGCGATTGCACAACTTATGCGCCCATTAGGTCCCACTGGCCTTCTATACCTCGCAGCAGCTGTATCTGACTTCTTCGTCCCGCCCGAGAGAATGGTAGAACATAAGATCCAGTCCACGAATGCCGCAGATTCGAAAGCTGCCCCAAAAGACGCCGAAGACGTCGAAGACGAAGAAACCTTCGATAACTTCGACTCCTCCCCTGCTGTCCCACGAAGCAAGCGCTTAATCGTAGACCTTGACCCTGTTCCGAAATTCCTGAAAAATCTTGTGGATGGCTGGGCGCCGGAAGGAATGATCGTATCTTTCAAGCTTGAGACGGACCCCGAGATTCTTGTACACAAAGCACAGTATTCCCTAACGAGGTATCAACATCACCTAGTGATCGGAAACCTGCTATCCACGCGGAAGTGGGAGGTTGTGTTTGTGGCGCCGGGACAATCAGACAAGTGGATCAGGGTTCCGAGGCATAGAAGGAAGAAGACCATTACGGGGGTCGAAAACATGGTTGGCGTGGCTGCCAGCGGAGGAGATGTTGCGGAAAAGCCTCTGGATCCAAATGATCTGCCGGAAGGAGAGCCCGAGATGGAGATAGAGAGTCTTATTATTCCAGCAGTAGAGGAGATGCACACTGCTCACATAAAGAACGCCAAGGCGCATTCGTAGTGCAATAAAAGCTCTTGTAGATTCTGTTTTTGGTCTACAGTCGGTGCTCGATCAAATTGAGCCAGTTGATGACCATCATTGCTTTCACCAAGTTCCCCTTCATGTCAAGATGTACCCCATCGTATTTGTTGCTTTGGATGCTCATGTTCCAAGTTCCGAGGTGTTCAATCCCTCTTTTTCCAGCTTCGATGGCAATCGCTTCTTCGAATAGCATTAATGCTTTGTTTCCCTGGGTCACAATCCAATCGTCGGGCTTCTCCTTTCCAGCAGCATTCGGTGTGACAAACAATCCATACCAGCGCTTTGCTTTGGCGTCGTCGATTGCCCGCAAAACAGTGTCAAACCAATCGAGAGTCTGTTTAAGTTCAAGGTTGCTCCACAAACCATGGCCAAACACAATAGCTTCCACCTTCTCGCTGCTGCTAGCCACGCTGACTTTCAGTCTGTCGAGTTCTTCCTTCGGAATTGGGAATCGCACAATTTGTTCCACTTCGGGAGTCAGTAAGAGAACTGGAAATCAGAAGCAGAACTCACTGATGACGTTGACCGGATTCGTGCAAGAAACGCTGCCGGGATCGTGGGTAAGAACATCTGTGGTCTTGTAGATCCCTTGCACGGAGCACGCCTTTGCGTCGAATTGCTCGTTGCAGAAGCACTCTCTTCTGGAAGGAGTCAGCACGAACTACCGATATATAACAAGGCCCTACCTTTCCTGCAGCGAGAAGTTCCAGTCTGTAACGGCCCCATACCCAAGATCTCTCCGAATCAGAATGTTGATACTCCCAATCACGTGCCGCAGCATAGAATCTCCAACCAGAACCACCTTGTCAAACCGTCCAAGGATCTCGCAGACTTCTCCCGATGTGAACCATCGCATGTCGCAGCCGCGAGGCATGTAAGGAGCATCATGTCCAATTCGGCCGCCAGAGGACATGGCAGTGAGCATCGCGGCGCGATCCTGGCAAAGCGGGCTGAACGCTGCGTGCAGGTCGAGAGAGGAAACGTTGCAAGCATTGCGGAACTTGTAGGATTGGAAAGTGTCGATGTTGTCCGGGAATCGGTAGGAACCTGATTCGGGAGGTTGAAAGGCTGCTTGGGGAACACTTGTCACGTTGCCGACATCCATAATGCATGAATGCTGTGCTGGTTAGTCGATGCTCTGCAGGTTGCAAATTCACAACCTACCGCCGAGCCGGTCAATTTAGGGATCCAGGTATGGACAAGAACGAAGCTGCCTGTAAGCAGAAGCAAGATGCCGATCCTGATGGGTGTGAGGCGCAAGCCAGAGAATCGTGAAGGCCGCACGACTCTGTTCGCCCACTTGACGGCAATGCTTGGAGGAGTTTCGGGGAGAGGGGAGGAGAAGGGATCGTCATTGAAGCGGGGGCTCTGCAACATCTTGGAATATACTCGCAAGGGGAGAGTTGGAGAGGAGTGAAATTTCAAGATGAAAGTGAAGGGAGTTGCGTTCGCGCTTTCCATTTTCGGTTTGCCATGCTTGAGATATGTACAAAGTGCAAACACGAACTCGCAACCACCTCGCGCCTTCCCAAAGCTCAACTTGCGAGTGCTTCCGCCAGAACCGAGGGGTCAATGAGATTCGAGAGATCTTCTTTCGTCATCGCGGCTCTTCGATCTTGCTGTGCTACCCATGCGTCCTCCTCAACCATAAAGTCCAGCATATCTGGGGCTAAAACCGTCCCATTGAACGAGTGTACTGGCCACACCTCTTTTAGGACGGCAACGCTAACGCCAACGGCAGCCGAAACCTGGGCGAAAATGCTGGAAGGATCGGTGTTGTAGATAACCTCGGCTTGGTTTATGGCCTTGAGAAAAGCAACGATATTCTTGCGCGTGGCAGGGTCCTTGAGCTTTGTGGCAGTGCTGTGGAGGTTGAAGATCTCACGGTAGATTGTCTTATTCTGAAATATTGCCAAATCAGATTCCCCGATTGCGTCGATGGCGAGTTGTATGGTTGGCTCCCACATCCCAATTGCATCTACAGAGCCGTGCTGTAGCATGTAAGGCAGGGTTCCAGCGCCGCAAGGTGCAGCGGAGCACACATTTCCAGTGACAACGGTGTAGTCCGTGGTCTGTAAACCCACGCTGGCAAGCATTTTGTCGACAAAGTATGCTGCAGAAGTGCTAGGGAATGTGCCGATCTTCTTGCCTTTCAGATCTGAGAGTGAGGTGACCCCTTTTTTGTTGGCTATCAAACGATAGGCTACTTCAACCACCGTGTAGATGATGCGAAGGTCTTTGTGTGTCTATATTTGCACACTTCAGCAAGTACGTGAAGAGGACTAGGACTTGCAATACATACAGCGTACTGGCGTAAGGCTTGTGTTTCTGCATTTGCTGCTAGATCAATACTCGTATCGCTGACGATGTTTGCGACTCCGCCATTCACAAAGGAGGTCGTTTCATTGTAGAACTCCTTGCTCGCGATGAGCTCTGGTGTGTACTCGATAGTATTTAATGCACTCGCAATCTTCAAACTAAAGACCAGGAAGGCCGAAGGGAAAAGAACCAAGCCGAATACCAGTATTCGCTTCATTTTGTCTAATCGCGCAATACTTTGTCACTTGAGCACAATCAAAACACTGCTACAATTGAAAGGGTTGCAAGCACGGCAGCGAAACAAAGTTTGGGCAATCGGACATTTTGTATCGTTTGTATATCATCCCATACAGGCACAAATCGTATATGATGTCACGAACGAGGTACATGATTTTTATTTCTGGAGGGGAGAAGGGAAAAAACCAAGTGCCGAGTCTGAACAATTGAATGAACGGTAACACGACCGGAGTGCAAATGATGAGGACTGGATTCGCTTGACATCCCAACGCTCAAGAATAGTCCATGTACCCCAGAAAATCTCTACCTTTAGCCTGCATTCCCCACAAACCTAAATTAAGTGCCCATGCCTAAATAAAAATCCATTGTGTTATGCCGAGCAGAGTGCCGGCAATCACCCAGATGCCGTATGCTCGAAAATATGCTTAGTATAGCGGAGTTGCTGACGCGTAAAATTGGCCGTGTCCCGTGCCGCTGGGCTGTCTGAAGATGAGGAGATTCCCGGGCAATAGAGATATTTTGCTGTAATGACCTCAGAGAAATTTTATAGACAGTACAAAAGTCTCTGAGGGTTGAGAGGACCCAGGGCCAACGTCATTAATTGACATTGGGTATTTTTTCCCCTATACACACGTCCATCTCTCGCCACTGGAAGCGACCAAGGTGAAAATGCCTAGTATGCCATTCGAAAATCTCCATTACTAGGTTTGTGCATTCGTAGGGTCGCCTTATTATGGCCGTGCCCATCTCGTATCTCGTCCTCGAAACGCTTTACCTCAGCCTCAGGCCTCATAAAGTGTTCTTCAGCGATATGCGAGACATGGCCAGTATCAGGGAAGTGGTAGAAGTTTGTGGAGAATCGATATTCTGTGCTCGTTGTGTAAGGGGTAGTCGAGAGCTTTCAGGGTGCGCGTTCGTAGCGAAGTAGACTCGTAGGTGACTATCTTGTTTGGAAAGACGTGAAGTCTGTCCGAGCATCAGCTGCCGAGATCCTACGGCTAGCCTAATTCGTCGCCATCCCAATCTTTGCCCTGCGAATTAGGGCAAGAAATAGTACCTTGTCCTGCGAGTTGCGGTAAGAAATAATGCCTTACCCTGCGAATTGGAGCCAGAAATATTGCCTTGCCATACGAATTTGTATACTGCTGGCTAACTTGTTACTCGACGTAGAGGTTGGGGTTGCAACAATTGCTGATCTAACTCTTAAACCATGAGACAAACGGAGAGCAGATAGCCTTCACAATGTCCCCAGCCCACCCGATATACCCTCGCCCCGCTTCAACAGCATTCAAGATTTTGACGTATCGAAGGGTAAATGCTTCTACCTCTTCAAAATCGTGTGCATATACTTCGAAACTGGAAATCTCCTTGGCTTGCTGAGCATCTGGAGGCAGAAGATTGCCGTTATCATCTAACTTGACTCTTGGGCCCACGGCAAGAGCCCTACCACGAATCGAAGTATCTGCAGCAAATCTTGTCGCAGCCTCCACTACATCCTCGTGTTTCCCCATTCCGATTCCAGCCAAAAAAGCTCTACCGACGGGGTGGATCATCGGAGTGTCCATAAAATATGGCAATAGTACTGAGATGCAATTAGCAAAGCCTGCAGGACTACACAGAGAACAACTCACAGTTCACACGAACCCCATGTTGAAATGCGGTGGCTCTCAAGGACCTGAAGATACCCAGAACGCCATGTTTTGCAATGCTGTACTGAATATGTCCCGCGAATGGAATGAGTGATGCTACAGAGCCTATCAGAAGCAGATGACGATCTGGCTTGAAGTCCGGGGAGGTAGAAGGGTTCCGAGGAAGCCAGAATAAGGCCAAATGCGTGGTGTATAGAACGCCTTTCAGATTGACATCGACGGTCTTGAATTGGGGTTCCGGTGGCTCCTCTTGGTCGAGGTTCTGCGGTTCATTTAATTTTGTGCCCGCCTCTTCAATGCCGGCATTGGCTACCACTTGATCCAGTCGTCCATTCGGGCTCAGCTCAACAGCTTTTCGGAAGAAGTCAACCTGACTTTGCCAGATGGTAACATCACAATATAGGAATTGATGCGAAGCATTGCTTGTCTCCTTGCGCAACTCGTCGACCAGCGCCTTCCCTTGTGTTGAATCGATATCTCCAATGATGATTGTAGCACCAGACTCAGCCCACCGCTTCGCAAAACCTGCCCCAAAGCCTGACGCTCCTCCGGTAATCAAAATTGTTTTGCCTTCGAGCGACGAAGTGTCGAAAGGAGTGCCTATTTCAATACGCGGCGATTGGCGGGCGAGTCCAACGATGTTCTTAGACATGATAGGCAGCGAGGATAGCTGCAGAAGGGAGTCTGCGAATCTGATTAGTCTATCTGCATTTGTTGCGAGGGCATCTTCACATACCAACGTGCTTCAGTTCCAGCGCAGAAAGCTAAGCCCCTATCTTCCCTTGCTTGGCCATCTGGATTGAGTTCTTGAAGAAAGGGGAGCTGGTGATGAAAGCAGGAAAACATTTCGAAGTCAAAGCTCACCGGGACCCTGTGTGGCGTCTCTTGTTGAGAGGTTGCATCTGCAAGGCTTCGAGAGGCTGAGACATCTTTTGTGGCGAGGCGGCCGCCTCTAACCCTGCTCTAATATCCTAGTTCGCCCATGCTCCTCTACCCTTCAACCTCGCCATTGCCTTGGGATGCTACTCCTATCTCACAGGATTTTATGTTGGCGTTCAAAACGAGGTGTGGTTTATGACATTTATCGGCAGCATGGCCGATCCTCACGAAGATCCTTCGCAATTGCGACATCCAGAACTTACGAGGTCTCCGAACCCCCCACCTGCTCTGCCAGATACATGCTAACAATTCACAGGACGCCGTGGACCTCCTGAACACACTTCAGACGCCCTTCGGAGTTCTTAAGCAACGAAGAGATGCAGGTATCGGACTGGATGAGAGCGCAAAAGTGGAAATGAGAAAATGTCTCCATCAAATCGGATACTCGGTACTCTCCCTGTTCTCTTCTCACCCCGCAACTACTGACCTACACCAAGCAACGAGATTTGGACAAACTCAACGTCATTCATGTTGCTGGTACAAAAGGTAAAGGCTCTACGTGTGCTCTTGTAGGTTCAATCCTTTCAAAGTATCGCCAGTCACGTGCAATGCCTCGAAATGTTGGATTGTTTACCTCACCACATCTCATTGCTGTTCGAGAACGAATCCGGATCAACTCAATACCGATATCGAAAGGTCTGTTCGCCAAGTATTTCTTTGAAGTATGGGACAAGCTGGATGCTGCTTCTGCTACAAGCTCGGATCTTCCCTCTCCAAAGCCCGTCTACTTCCGATATCTCACTTTGATGAGCTATCACGTTTTTCTCCAGGAAGGAGTTGATGCGGCAATCTACGAGGTCGGTATGGGTGGGGAATTTGATTCTACGAATATTGTGGACCACCCTGCCGTGACTGGAATCTCGACTTTAGGAATCGATCACGTTGCCGTATTGGGAAAGACTATCGAAGAGATTGCGTGGCATAAAGCAGGGATCCAGAAGGCGGGAGTACCATCTTTCACTGTCAAGCAAACCCCGGCAGCTCTGAAAGTCATTCGAGAGCGGGCCGAGGAGAGACACGTCGGATCTCTTGCCGTGTTAGAGGAAGATCCTCGACTTCGAAAGGTTCGAGTTCGACCCAATGCACCTTTTCAACGCCTGAATGCTACCTTGGCTGTCGCCCTGGCCGAGACTGCTCTTCGGAAGCTCGATTCTACCTTTGAAATCCCCCCTGGAGCTTTGCCAGAAGAGTTCGTAAATGGATTGGAAAACGCGGTATGGCGTGGTAGATGTGAAGTGAAGATCGAAGGGAATATTACGTGGTACCTAGATGGTGCTCATACCCAGGACAGCATTGCAATTGCTGCAAAATGGTTTGGCGACGAGAGCTTTAAAAAGTAGTGATCCTGTCCAAATCTCTCTCGAAAAAGTATTGACCAGGAATAGGACAGGCATCCGCGTTCTTATATTCAATCAACAAGGTGATCGAGCTGCGATGGAGCTTTTGGAGGGTCTCTTTCAGGCTATAGCATCCCAAGGGTCTGCATCTTTTGACCATGTCATATTTTGTCCAACGGTGCCGGTAGATAAAGTGGGGAAACGAGGTATATGCCGCCTTGGCCTGGCTCCTGTTCTAACTGATCATAATTTGCAGATTCGATTATTCATCCCACCGATTCTGCTGCTATGGCGGGATTGGAAACGCAGAAAGCCTTCGCAAGGAGGTGGATGGAGCTTGATATCTCTTCATCTACGATGATTAAAGTGCTGCCGAGTATAGAGGATGCCGTCGAATATGTCAGGAGCTTAGAGAAACAGGACGATGATAAGGTTCATGCTTTCATCACGGGCAGCGTTCATTTGGTCGGTCGAGCTCTGGGCATCCTGGAAGGCGTAGAAGCATTATGAAATACTATGTACACAACTCGAATTCCGCAGCGAATGCTACGCGTGTCGCCTCCCAATTGCTTCTATACCATCTAATGCAACCCATATGTCCAATCTTCATGCACATAAAATCTCATTTCTTCTCGTGTTCCCCTTCCGCTTGGCCAAGCTTCTCCGACTGCTCAACTACATCCACCATAAACCCTCCACCAAGCAAGATTGCTGGTTCGTCGAGCTGATGATGCTCATAACTCAATGTTCCAACGCCACCTGCCTCGAGCAAGAATGTCGGACCATCCGCCAATGTTTTCCCAGCCCACCGCATCGCAAACGCTCTGAGTATATGGCCGTGAGCTACAAGAAGCACATCTCCGGCTACATGACTGCCCTTTGGCTTCCCAATAACCGGCGCATGGTACTTCTCCCGTATTTCTCTTATCAGTCGATCGATCCTCTGTGTGACTTGCTCGGGAGACCTGTCGTTATCATCAGCACGCTTCAGCCACTCAGTGTTCGAAACGCATACTCTCCACCAGGGCAGCCTTCCTTCCAAATATCCCACTCTCCATTGGGCCCACCGATTCCCTGTTTTTTCCTCAGCTCCCGTATCTGCGGGCTCGTGATCCCTTCGTAATCGCCGTAATCCCACTCCCTAATGTCTTCTGTGATCTGCACATTGGCTTCTGTCCGGATATCGCTGTCAGGATGCGACCGCTCTTCCTGCCAAGGGAATTTCACACGGCAGCCGAGGTAGAGGAGTTCGAGGGTTTTCTGGGCACGCTTTCGCGGGGAAACATAGCTTTGTTCTGTTAGTGATATGTGTCCGGGAACGGGAGAAGGGAGATCGCACATATGCGCAAGTTTGCGAGGTACGATTAACCGATCATCGCCCACCAAAGCTCTCCCCGTTGCTAGGATTCTCTTCTCGCCGTTTGCAGTCAATGGCAATTCGGTTGTGCCCGTATGCCGCCCATTCAAGGACCATTCTGTTTCGCCGTGGCGCACAATGAAGACTCTTGGGGTGGTCATAAGGACTACCAAGCGCTCGTGCTTGCCTACGGAGCTCGGTGCTGCTGCGAAAAGGTTCTGAAATGGACAATCAAAGAGGAATTTGCCTGGGTTTGCTCAATTGCGTTCAATCGATGAGTGATATGAGTTGGGTTGAGCTTCAAGTAGTGGGGTTTCCGGAGATGGCGGGGTGAATTGATTAATCAGCATCTTGCCTCAAGGCTAGAAGACAGCCTTGTAGCTCTAACGAACCTGCGATGGTAGGTCTGTGCTCCACAGGGCATTTTGCACCTTAAAAAAATCATCAAGTTCTGAAAAATAATAATATAGATTAATGAAAGTATAAAGTATGTAATTTAATCGCGGTGCACGACAATTTGGGAATTTTAAACGCCTTAGTGGCTTTAGACTTTTGAAGTCATAGTCACGACTATGGATTTTGAGCCCTGAAGGGGGTTTGGCAAGGCTCGGAAAATGCCCTGTAGAGCACAGACCCACCATCGCAGGTTCGTAAAGTAATTTTGAATGATGTGACAAATTGGGTTGCCTGGCAGACGACAAGCTGCAGAAGAAGGGAATCTTTATCATCTGCAATTAAACTTTGATATCCTCGGAAAGATGCAGCTTTAGTCCATTGAACTTTACCTCGAATAACGATCCGTGAGTTGCACTTCTTGGAATTGCTTGCAAAATATCCACAATACTGCGTTTCTACACATTCAACGCTTCGTAGCAAGCAACTGCATGGCAGGAAAGTAAGCCTTGATCTTCCTATGACCAGCTGCAATTTCCAACTGCTTCCATGCCTCTACCTCTCTCTCCGACTCCCCCGGTACCATAGAATAGAAGAGCTCGCCGAAGCAGTGCAGATCCTTCTCCACGGCCCATTCCGCATGCTTTTCCCTCCATTCCTGGCGGTCTTTCTTCCCCACACAAGTGGGTCTCGTATTGACATATCCCGCACTGACCAGAAACCTAAGTAGCTCATCCCGAGTGTCGATCATGATCCGTTGCACAATTTCCCAAAGTTTTTCTGCATAAGCAATGCTGCAAGATTTTGAGCCGATCGCTGGTTGGCCCCCTTGTCTTTACTAGAACTTGCATTGCATCCTGCCATACTTTATCCCACACTTTTTGGAGATATCCATCTTCGATGTAAGGTCTGCAGCATCGGGGAAGCAGCCGGGAGTACAGCTAGGCGACCAAAACAGTACGGCTGGTCCGGAACGAGGAGTGAATAGCAAGTAACAAATTCGTTGTAATCTCCTAATCCGCGGTCTGAGTGCCTAGGTTTGTTGCAGGGAAACATTCCGTCGTCGATGCAGCGGGACCTCCACACACGCCGTTCCATTATCTGCTTCCGAATTTCTTGGCAACCCATCCAGCCCCATACTCCTCATACTCCTGCTTTGTGACACTCAAATTGGCCAAAGTTGCTTCCTCCTTCGCCAGATTCGCCCCGCCCTGCCACGTATTAACAATTGGGTCTGCCGGCCTCGCAACACGAACAATACACTCCGCCGGAGCCAGACTCCTAATTTCCATTTGCAATCTGAAGACAAAGCCCTCAATATTTGAATTTCCACCAACCACAACGATGTTCGCCAAGAATCCAGGCCACAAGCCCATAGGTAGAGCGGACAGACTGTCCATCACCTGCTGTGCAATACCCGATTGTCGCAGTCCGATATCTGTAGGACTAAACAGCAGTTCCGGAACCGTGAATCGTTCATTCCTGAGTGTCAGAACGTCCTCCGAGGCACCCAATGCCTTGCCCTTCACTAGCTCCTTCAACTTTGTAGCAGCGTTCGGATCGTGGTCCCTTACATAGCCCTTGGTTCGCCCGTGGTAGTCTGGTAGCACATAATCTTTGGCGATCCCATCACCCGTTTCGTACACGGGCCGCCGATCCCCCTTCGGCCCTTTCCACGTCTTTTCCATATCTGCCTTGAAGTCCTGACTAATGTAGCATGTTGCTTCTTTGATCTCGTTGACAAGGTATGTGTCATTACGCATATCGTATTGGCGCAAGGAGAGCAATCGTGTGAGGTAGTTCGTAAGAAGTTTACCGCCAACATCGAGTCTCCGGATTGCGGATTGGATCGGTCGTCCGAGGAGCAGGGGCGTGATCGTTGTATGCGAGTAGCCAGAATCGATGAGCATGAGGATTTCGGCTGGCAGAGCGGCAGTAGAGTTTGGGTCGCGAGCTGGCGATTTGAAGAAAGATTGGATGTCTGTGTATGCATTCAAGGTTGGGGCTACAGCTGTTAGTCAAATGCCCAACAATCAGCCAGAATACTTGCCTGTAACCCGCAGATACCTTGCGAACCCAAATTCCTCGAACACAACCTGATCGCAGTTTGTTTGTAGAGCTGGTAGAGCGTTTGGCGCCTCGGTGAGGATCAGACTTGTTTCTGAAGGATTGCAATGAAGCTTTGCTTTAGGATCGAAGAACTCCTGTTCCCAGATCTCCTTCTCAGCTTCCCAGTTCACAAGATAACCCTTCTCGACAGGGCGCCGGAAGACGATCTCGCTAAAGTCATTGCAGGAACTAAGCTGGGAGCCAATGTAGGTGTGCTTGTCCCGGTCTCGAGCCAAACAATTGGGGATGATGCTGGGTGCTGGTGTTTCTGCATCTGCCTGGACCACTCCCGCTTTTATGGTGTACGCACCGTTATCGAGAACCAGGGTTTTGGCCGGTGGCGGAGGGCCAGAGGACTTCGTGCGCCGTGGGGGTGCCATTGATTGTGTGTTGTTTGCTTGATGTTGAAGGTAGAGGAAGGGCGAGGCTGGGGTTAGAGTTTTTAGCGCCAGGCTGATTTTGCCCCAGCCCAGTCAAACCGAACGTACTCCCGTTTCAACTGCTGCATATCGTACAGACAACGCCCATTCTCATACCTTGATCAGTGCAGAAGTCTCAATTTCGAATTTACATAATGTCGAATGGTCATGGCGCTACTTCTCGGCAGGGCGTTCCGTCAATTTGGGCGGATGTCTAGGGCACAATCTTGCTTTTCACGCCGGGCCCTCTTGCACGTTGCATCGAAAGAGAGGACATTCAAAGATGCCGTTGCCCTCTTAGCCACCCTCAATTCGAACAAGCAGGTGGTGAAGGCCGTCTCCAGGTCAAGTAAAGATGCTAACGCCTTCGCAATCCCCGAAATGCTGGCCTATCTGCGCAAAGCCGGATACACTCCCGATGATTTCAACCGCATGAAGTTCATACATATCGCCGGGACCAAGGGCAAAGGCAGCACATGTGTAATGATCGAGTCAATTCTCCTGCAGTACAGGAATGGCGATAACAGAAGTCAGACGAATATGTTGGGGAAAATCGGATTGTACACTTCACCACACCTCACCGATGTTAGAGAACGAATACGCATCGATGGAAAGCCTGTCTCCGAACAATTATTTGCGCGGTACTTCTTTGAGCTTTGGGATAGATTCAGCGGTTCCAAGTCTGACGCCGACCTCGACGTGCAGCCGGGTTATTTTCGATACTTAACAATTCTAGCCTTGCATACATTCATTGGAGAGGGGGTAGAGACTGGAATCATTGAGTGCGGCATTGGGGGGGAATATGATAGCACAAATATCTTGCCCCAAGAAGCAGTCACTACTACGGCCATTACAAGTCTTGGATTGGATCACATCGGAATGCTTGGGGAGACCATTGAAGAGATTGCATGGCACAAAGCCGGAATAATGAAGCAGGGTGTGCCGGCATTCACAGTGAATCAGGTCCCGAAGGCACAAGTTATTCTTGCAGAACGGGCGACTGAGAAAGGGGTGGACCTGGGGGTTGTGGAGGCATCTACGGCCTTGGAAGATGTGAAGCTTGGACTGGAAGGCAAATTCCAGCGTGAGAATGCTGCCCTCGCCGTGTCAATTGCTGCTTGTCATCTCAGGAATCTCGGAATCAGTCACGACGTACTTCTGCCCCGCCCTGCCATTCTCAAACCCTTGCCTGGAAAATTCATTAAGGGCCTGGAACTTGTTAAGTGGCCTGGCCGTTGCCAAGTTCTCGCAGATGGAAATATAACGTGGTGTCTTGATGGGGCTCACACTACAGACAGTCTTCGAGAAGCCGCGACTTGGTTCAACGAGCACATGGTTCAGACTCAGAATGGAGTCAACCCGCGAACCGCTACGATGCTGATCTTCAATCAAACAGAACGTGACGGTGCTGCTCTTCTGCGCGGCCTGATGACTGCGTTGTACAGAGTTAATTGTGTTGGAGTTATTTTTCCCTACCATTCCCCAGCTGGTCGTCCCGCCCAACGGTTAGGAAGGGCCATGTTCACATACGCGGCCTTTCCCACTAACACACCCTTTATGGTCTCCACTGGTAAGCAGACTGTGGACCTCAAGGCTCAGGACCGGCTTGCATCCGTCTATCAATCGTTGGATGGCAATGGGCTACACATGTCTTATGCGTCGATTGAAGAGGCTGTCCAGCTTGCGAGGCGTGTGTCTGACGACGATGAGCCCTTGCTCGTGTTTGTTACGGGAAGCCTACACTTAGTTGGGGGTGTGCTGCAAGTTCTTAAACGCATAAAACGAGATTAGAGGTTACAAAGGACTTCTTCGTATTGGATTTTTATATTATCCCCTCGTCCGGTAAGACATTACTAGCGTTGCAGGTGGCGCGTGCACAGACAGCACAGCATAAAATTATGTACCTTCGCATACAAATTTATTAGTAAGAGACATCATTTGCATAGTATCGTGTCTAGTAGGCCCCCTCTACATAGAACTACATCACGTGATTAGTCGAAGCTAAAAGAGTATACCCTCAAGGGGTTGAGCTTTTTACCTCTTTGACTGTGTGTATGACCTGGAAATATCGTCCATTAGTGAGCGCGTAACTAGAAGACGCGCACTATTCAAATAATGTAGCTTACTAATAAATTTGTATGCGCAGGTACATAATTTTATGCTGTGCTGTCTGTGCACGCGTCACCTGCAACGCTAGTAATGTCTTACCGGACGAGGGGATAGTATACCTAGTCCCTATACACTTTCTATATTAGAATATTAACGTGCAAATTACTTTACTTTATAATATCTTTACATTTTACTAATATATTAAAGAATACTTAACTTAAGTTACTTATAAGTTATATAAGTCCTAAGCGCGTGACTTAAATAAATTAAGGTTTAATTACTAATAATTAAAAACTACTAAACCCTTTTATAAGCTATATTAAATAAAGCTAATATATATAAAACTAAAGCTAAATACTAATTTTCTATAATAAAAACTAATTATCCTCCTTAGATATATAATTCTTACTTATTTCCTCCCCTTTTTTATATTTTCTAACTCTTTATATAAGATATCTTCTTAAAAGTACTCTTATTAAGTCTATTATATAATTTAGTAATAATTAGAGCTATTTAAGAAAAGAACCTCTTATTAGTAATAGAAGAAGTATTATAGTCCTAAGGCCCTTTACTTTATATAACCTCTCTTTAATTAATTAATAAGAACCCTTTAAACTTTTATATAGATTTAAAAATTTATAAGCCTCTACTTAAGGGGAGCTTCTCTCTTCTCCTCTTAGTTCTTTAGCTTTAAATCTTTATATTTATACTATTAGCCCTTTAATCCCTTAATTAATATAATATACTATAATATAAAATTAGTATTCTTAGATATTTCTAAGCTATTAAAGCTAAATATAAGAATCTAAAAGTATTAGACTTTTAATATTCTAAAGACCTAGTCTTTATATAATTTAATTTTTTTTATTTCAAAAAAAATAAGAAAAATATTAAAGTATTATATAATTAAATAAGTAACTTTACTTATTTATTTACTTTATTTATATAAATATTATTACTATTATAGTAGGGAAACCTAAAACGTTCGCGGATCACGTGTCTTCCCTCCCTTCTAGTTTCCCCTATATATTTAAAGCCTATTCCTCCCTTAAGGAGAAGAACAACTAATATATACTTCACTTATATATAAGTTCTACCTACGTAGGCCCTCTATAAGGCCCCTTCTTTCCCTCTTTACGTAGTCCTAGGTTTTTTTTTATTTACCCCACTATACTATTATATTTAGCTATATTAATATCTAGAGTATTCTCTATTTTAGGCTATATTAAAATTATATTTATATTTAAAGAAATAAATTAGTTTTATTATTAATATAAATAATAAAAGGAATTAACTTATAATTTTATATTTATATTTAATCTATTATATTAGAAAATAAATTAAATTAAATAATCCTCTTTATTGAAAGGTACAAGGTAGGAGGTGCGGAAGGTAGGTAGACATAGACAGTGCTACTGGTTCAATTGGATAGAGTTACAGGCTGAGGACCCCTATTCTACAGAGTATATATAGGTGTCTGGCACGTGCACGCTAGAGCTCGCCTACGCGAGCCTCTCACGCTGACACGTGACTCCTTTCCTGATCCGGGCTCAGGAACCAAGAGAGCTGCACTTACCTGAAACTCTCAACACTCCTCCTCAGGTCTCGCGGAGAACACTCCTCCTGCCCCCTTGCCTTCCTGTTCCACAGTCCTCCACAACGAAAGGTTCCGTCCCTGCATGTCCACCACGTGATGGGCATCTGGGCATCTAATCAGGGCACCTTGGCATCTGAGCGTCCGAGAGCATCTCGGCATCTGATTAGACCACCTGCCTTGGCTTATCCATCCCAAGGAACCTCACGAACTGGTCGAATGCAGTCGCCTGTAAAGGCTTAGTAAAGCCGTCTGCAATCATCTCGTTCGTGGGTATATAGGAAACAGAGATCTTTTCGCGTTCCGCAAGGTCCCTGATATGGTGGTAGCAGATATCAATATGCTTTGACCGTTCATGAAGGTGAGGGTTCTTCACTAGGGCGATCGCTCCTTGATTATCTCCACGAATATCGACGCTTGCAATCTCTCTGCCTCTCACATCAACCTTGGTCGGAGATGGACCGATGTAGCTTGCATAGCCCATATCTCTAAGGACTTGCGCAATCCATTGGCTCATCTTCGCTGTCATTGACATGGATATATACTCGGATTCAGTGCTTGATGTGGACACTGATCTCTGTACTTTGCTTGACCAAGTGATGGCTCCATTACACAGCATTCCTGCACTGCCTGAAGTACTCCTCCTGTCGGATTGTTGTCCTGCCCAGTCTGCATCAGAATGCATAACTAACAGTGGGTTTCCGTAGCCAGTGTACTTCAAGCGGTGGGTAATTGTCGACCGCAGATATCTCATGAGATTCTTCAATGCGCTCATGTGGTGTTCTGCAGGGTCCTTGAGGTGCTGGCTTAGCTTCCCAAGTGCAAACGCAATGTCAGGTCGAGTATGAACCATCGCGTATGTCAGGCTCCCGATTATTTGTTGATATAGGGTAACGTCAACTCTCTTGTCGTCGGGGCCTGAAGGCTTGAGTTGGGAGTAGTCAGCCAGTGGAATTTTCTTCGCTTTGTATTTCCCAGCCGTTATTCCAAAACGGTTGAGAACGGAATCCAGATATTGTTCCTGGTCGAGGTAGATTGTCTTATTCTTTCTGTCTCGAGTGATCCTAATTCCGAGAACCTTCGAAATCCCCCTTAGGTTCTTGGCTTTGAATCTCTGTGACAGCTTTTGATCAAACCACGCAACCTCTTCGGCCGAGGGCGCGGCGAATAAGATATCGTCTACGTAGACAAGTATCATTATCTTCGTTCCGGGAATTGTGAAAAGACAGGGATCGGCTAGGCTTTGCTTGAAGCCGATCTCTAGAAGGTAATCTCGACAGAGCAAGTTCCAGTCACGGGCTGATTGCTTGAGACCGTAAAGACTGCGAAGGACGCGAAGAACATATCCATCGCGGACGGGGACGCCTTTTGGTTTTGATAGGAAGATACGTTCCTTGAGCGTAGACTCAGTGAACGCATTCTTAATATCAAAGTGGTTACACTCGAGGTCTTCAGCAGCCACAAGAGCGAGGAAGATTCGTAGTGTGTCCATTCGTACTGTAGGTGCAAATGTATCTGTGTAATCTTCTCCGTATACTTGTGAGAAGCCTCGGGCAACCAGCCTTGCTTTAAAGCGTTCCAACGTTCCGTCCGGATTGGGCTTGACAGTAAACACCCACTTGGTCGATACCAAGTTCGCGTGTTCAGGGCGAATTTCCTCCGTCCAAGTTTTGTTTGCAACTAGGGAGTTGATCTCTTCCCAAATTGCTTCTTTCCATTGCTGACCATAGTTGGGGTCGTTAACCGCCTCGTCGTAGGTCCTAGGAATGGGAATCTCCAAGTCGTGCTTTGCCGCGAGTAGTGCCAGTTCGGTATCGTCTTCCAATGAATCGATAAGGGCGATCATGGCCTTCGCCATCTTTGATACTCGCTCCTCCTCGTCCATGGGCATCTTCCTTTTGCGAAGAGAATACCGCTGATCTGGCATGTCGGGTTCGGCTTGTGGATCCGCTGGATCTTGTTCGGTGGGTACGTCAGGGGCGGCTGGTAGTTGTCCTTGTACAGCCGGAGCTGACGTCTCCTTCTTGTCTCCTTTCGCACTAGCTGACACTTTAGCTTCGTAAGGAGTCCGTTTGGTCTTCTTGGTAAGTCGGGGATTTTCCAAGCCGGGCTTGGGAAATGATACCGATTCTTCCAAGGGCGTCGTGGCATCTAGCTCAGGTCCTATGCCTAGGTGCCGGGCATCTGGGTGCTGGGGCATCTGAGTCTCAGGCATCTCAGTTCCGGGCATCTGAATCTCAGGCATCTGAGTGCCGGGCATCTGAGAGTCAGGCATTCGAGCATCTGAGTGCCGGGGCATCTGGGTGCCGGGCATCCGAGAGTCAGGCATCTGAGTACTAGGCACCTGAGTACCTAGGTGCCGGGCATCTGGACCTCTGGGTTGAGCTTGCTTGTCGGGGGTCCCCTCTGCTTGTTTTCTCGAGGGGATAACGATCTCAAAGTTGTTGAGCTGAGATCGTGGAGGGAGATCCACTTTGGTAAGTGTCTCTTTTGGTCTTCCGACGGGGTTTCGATTCGGAAGGACGTTTGGTGTCCCTTGTGGGTGCGCTCCTCGGATCTTCAGGTCCACTGTTCCTCCGAGTACGTCCTCGTCAAAATCAACGACGCTACTCATGATCGTATATCCCAGGTCTGGTGCATATACTTTGTATTGCTTCGTTGTTTCGTCCGAGTATCCCATAAAAACACCAACTCGTCCAGGTTGCATGAGCTTGTCTGTTCGCCCATGCTTTGGCAGGGAATCACGGCTTACCCAGGTGTAGCACTTACACCCGAATGGCATGATATGGTCTACTTCAGGAGGCTCACCTGTGTAGGCACCGATTGGGGTATGGCGTACGCCGTTCCTCTTTGGTCCACACATTGATCTGTTCCTGGAGTATGTACCTGCTTCCACCGCTTCATCCCAGAACTCGATTGGAAGGCCAGCGTCGAGAAGGAGTGCTCGGGCATCACCCTCAGCAGTTTGAATGCTCCTTTCTGCCGGGCCGTTCTGGTTGTGTTGATGAGCTACGGTGGGCTCGTGATGGATCCCTTCCTCGTCTGCCCAACGAGTGAGCAGTGACTTGAGCTCCGCAGCATTGTCGATTCGAATAGAAATGATGCTATGGCCTGCATCTTTCTCAACCCGTACTTTCCACGCCTTGAGCTTGAGAACTAGCTCGTCTCTCGACTTGGCGGGGATCGACCAAACTCGTCTTGTCGAGCTGTCGACTATCTGACCAAAGTAAATGTTCCCTCGCAGGGATTTTGGCAAAGGGCCACACGCGTCAACGTATATGAGCGCGAGAGTGTCGGCTTTCCATGGGCTAAGGGTCTTGTTCATCCTATTCTTCATCTTGGATATCCGGCAGACCTCACATGGTGGAATCTCGTTCGGGATGATGATCCGTTGCTCTAGCTTCGTGACCTTGTGTAGATTCCGAAGTTTCTCAGCGCCAACGTGACCTAGGCGTCTGTGATACTTCTGGTATCTCTTGAGGATCTGGGAAGGACTCTGCTTTTGTTGGGGTTTCTCGATACTACCCTCAGAGTCATTCTCAGACATCTCCACGTCGCTTGCATTTAGACCATGTTCCTGGTTTCGTCCAATGAAAGTCGCTTTCGGGGGTTCAAGTGCTTTCCCTTCTTGAGCCGGGCTCAAGAAGGGTTTTGGCTTACGAGACGGGGTTGCCGTCAACGCAAGTTCGTTCGTACCTCCCTTAATCCATGAGACAAGGTAAATGCCACCATGAACTGTTGCTTTCAGGACGAGATCCTTTCCACGATGGAACCACATGTGTTGGTCATCAAAAGTTCCCTTGATAGTAGAATTTGAACAGACTTTCTTTGCTGAGAGGAGATTTACACCAAGTCCAGGGACATATAAAACATCTGAAAGAGAAGCAGAACTCCCATCTGGTAAACGTATCTCCGCGGTCCCCCTATGTGTTGAACATATCCTCCCCCCTCCCACTTTGATCCCCCTTCGGTATGGCTTCAGGGTAGATCTAAATAGTTGAGGATCATCAGTCATGTGTGAGGTGGCGCCTGTATCAGAGACCCAGGCAGATGGGGGAACCTTACGGATCGCTTCGGATGAGATGGCAGCTACGTCGTCCTCCTCCTCGCTTTCAGGAGCGGTATCGTCGTTGCTGTCGTCTGAATTGGTATCGTAGTCTCCCGCGAGGTAGGCACTACGGCGAGACCGTTTTGTTTCTCTGTCCAGTTTTCCTTTGCGTGTGTTTTGGTGTTTGGACTTGTGGTGATCTAGGGGTTTTCCGGACGCATTCCGGCTTTGCTTCCTTCTAATCTACTTGACCATATTGGCTATTTCACTTCGCAAATCACAGTCCGTTACGAAGTGTTTATCGCCGCAGATATAGCAGGTGATGTTCTCGGAATTCGACGTGCGTCTAGATCGATTCCTTCTCAGGGGAGAGCGCGGTCGAGGGGTGTTCTGGCGTGCAGCCAGGGCGGTGGTGTTACTCTTAGAGAGTTGGTCTTATTGTTGTTGAAGGACGAGAAGTTTCTCGTGAATGTCAAGGTTCACCTGGGCGTCCAGAACAGAGCGAGTGATCGAGTACTCTTCCGGCAGGCCATCTAGCAGGAATTCGAACAGATCCTTGTCTTTTATGCCGGACGCAAGCTGAGGATTTCCAACTACTAATCTCCTCCTAAACTCCTTAAGCTTTGTCCATGCATCATCAATTGTCATGTCGGGTTTTAACTGGAAGTGTGTGATTTGCCTGACATCTTCACGCGTAGCGTGGGGTTTGGATTGTTCGTATTTTGTGCGAAGCTTGTCCCATTTCTGGTTAACTTCATCAAAGTCCTTAATAAATTCCTTGTCCGTTTCCTCGATGCAGATCGTAATATGGTATAGCACCTTAGCTCGTGCTGCCTTGTATGCCGCTCGTCTCTCAATGTTCCAGCAGCCTGCTGAATCCTCAACGTTCTTTCCTTTAAACAAGCTTTGTATTCCAGCAGTGATATCTTCGACGGTGCCGCTCGTACTCGTCGATTGTGGCGTTGGCGCAGTGCTAGCTTTTGGTATCCATGCGTACTGCGCTTCCGTCTCTTGTAATACAAAGTCCAGTGATTCTCCAATAAAGTAGAGCTCAAGGAGCTCAAACCAGGTCCGCCAGTTGTCCCTTGTTAAGACCGGGGCTTGTCTCTTCTTTGCCAATTGATCGAGATCCATATCTGCGATCAGAAGTGTATTCGAGTAAGAATGTAAATACGTTCGACGTATGTTTCGATATAGAGAGGAACTGGGCCTTGTCGAGTAAGGCTCAGGGTCGAAAGGATGTATAAAGAGTCGTATGAAAATCTCGAAATGAATGTGGTTTTCAGACTGTCGTATCGTGGTCTGTGGTCTCGGTGACCAATCGAATGAGGGTTTGTTGATTGATTGTTTGCTGCTAGGAGTGTCCCACTTCTACTAGGCAGTCTTGTTCTTGTTCGCAGATCCGCTGCGCGTACCAAGTGCCGCTATTGATACCGTGTGCTTGTTTGCAGGCCTCCTGCGCGTCAAGCTACCGCTCTCTACAAAGACCAGTTCTCTGTAGTCCTACAGACCAGTTCTGTAGTCGTCTCGTTTGTGACAGTTCACGCGTATCGAGGTGCCGCGCTCCGCTCTATTCGGAGTCTCCTTGACTGCCTACCACTCGATCGACCGACGACGAGCTTCTAAGGGCAATGCAATTGAACTACTGTCAGCGTCCCTCTCCTAAGGCTAAACCCGGGCTCATAACCTATTGAAAGGTACAAGGTAGGAGGTGCGGAAGGTAGGTAGACATAGACAGTGCTACTGGTTCAATTGGATAGAGTTACAGGCTGAGGACCCCTATTCTACAGAGTATATATAGGTGTCTGGCACGTGCACGCTAGAGCTCGCCTACGCGAGCCTCTCACGCTGACACGTGACTCCTTTCCTGATCCGGGCTCAGGAACCAAGAGAGCTGCACTTACCTGAAACTCTCAACACTCTTTTTAATTTAAGGCTTTAAAATAAGATATAAATAAAAGGGCTTACTTTTCTTATTTAAACTTTATATTTTAGGATAATATTTTTAAAGCTTAGTTTTCCTTATTTATAATAGTATAGGCGATTATAAGCTTATAAAGGTATATAGGATTATATATAAGGCTAAAAGGATTAATTTTATAAGCTTAATATAAAGTAAATAAAGAAGTAAAGCTAGTTAAAAGAGAAGTAATATTATAGTAAAAATACTTAAAACATTTATAAATCACGTGTCTTCCCCCCTTCTAGCTTCCTCTATATATTTAAAGCCTATTCCTCCTTTAAGAAGAAAAATAGCTAATATATACTTTACTTATACTTAAGTTTAATTAGTATAAGCCGCCTAGTAAGCCTCTTATTTCCTTCTTTATATAGTCTTAAGTTTCTATTTAATTACCTTATTATAATATACTTATATAAGCTATACTATAAGCTAAAAACTCCTTAGTTTAAGGGTAAAGCCCCTAAATTATATACTTAACCTAAAAGCTAACTATTATTAAGAGTTCTAGAGTATATAGCTCTCTTAGTTCCTAAGCTAGTCTTAGGAAAGGAGTCACGTGTATGCGTGCTTAGCTCGTGTAGTCGAGCCCTAGCGTGCACGTCCCCGACGCCTATATATACTCTATAGAATAGGTGTCTTTAATTAGTAACTCTATCTAATTAAACTAGTCGCACTATCTATGTTTACCTACCTTCCGCCCCTCCTACCTTATACCTTTTAATAACTATTATATTATTAATATTATTAGAAATAGTTTTATCTTATTTAAAAGTTAATATTTTATTAATAATTTAAAAAGAAATAAAAGGATAACTTATTTAAAATTCCTCTTTAAAGTTTTTTAATTTTTTATATATCTTATATACCTTAAATATAATATAGTAAAGATATTTAAAATATTCACAAGTTATATATCTTCTCTTCTTCTAGCTTCCTCTATATATTTAGAGCTTATTCCTCCTTTAAGGAGAATAATAACTAAAATATACTTCACTTATACTTATATATAATTAATATAAGCCTCTTAATAAGCTTCTTCTTTCTCTCTTTATATAAACCTAAGATTTTATTTATTTACTCTATTATAATAATATAATATTTAAGTATTTCTTAGCTTAAAGCTTTATAATAGTTTTTTTTTATAAAAAAAAGATAAAGATATATTTAAAATATTATTTAAATAAATAATCTCTATATTTATAAGAATTAAGCTTTTATCTACAAAAGCCTTTAAGTTTAAGTTATTAATTACTACTTTAATAGCTTGATATATAATAAGTTAAAGATTAATAGGTTTTCTAATATAATATAAGTTAGTTTAATAAATAAATATATTAGTTCTTATAACGATGAGTCTACGGGGTTGTAGGGGCATAGTAGTTGCAACACGTAGAAGATAGGACATACTCTTCAAACGAGGCCGGCATATTGACTTTAAGCTAAAGATATATATTTTAACTATTCGGTATCTGCCTTTCAAAGAGCGGGGAGCGAGAAGGTGTCACGGCCAGCGTCTCCCAGTACATGAGCAGCAAAATGAGGCTACTAATCAATCTCCGCCTCGCCGGCACCAGCATGATAAAAGCTGTGGGCCCGTGCACGCTTGCCACAGACGAGGGGAGGAACAAGTTTCTGAGTGTTGGGGCAACTCTTGCAAAGATACCTCTTCTCAATGACTGCCAATCCTATGACTAGCATGCTTGCCTTTACGGACGAAGCGAGTGCGGCTTTGATAATTCAACTTCAGATCCAAGACAGCCAACAACTCCTCTCCGACGCGTACTGAACAAAGGGCAAAGGTCGGGAAGGTGAGTTGTCAGACTTCCAGCTCGCAGCATACCTGTATCGAGAGGACTTGCAGCGTAATGCAACCCAACCCCACCAACTTCCAAAAACAGCCGTCATCTCAAGGTGTAATTTTAGAACCAAGATGCTTCTAGAACGTCAGATTTAGAAGCATTTACCATACTTGGCAGCAGTCAAAATATAGACTTCTCTATCTAGAAACAGCAATTGGGACGTTACTTGCAAACTACTCTTCCGCACTAAACCATGTCGGTATAGTAATTGGATTCCAGATATCTGGATTCGGGATTCGGGATCCGGTAACAAAGATTTAGTAGGGGTTACAAGTCCCACGCGGATTTCTAACGTCCCGTGTTTTCGTATACTCAATCTCTTTATAGGGTCTTGAAATCTTTTATTCGGGTTTTGCGGCAGCGCAACCTCTGCGGTAACGCATTGTGCCGATTCCTTGTAGACCGATTCCTTGTGGGGGACAGATATCCTTGCAGATCGATTTGTAGACCGATTCCTTGTGGACAGATATCCTTGGCGCAACTACTGCGGCACCGCAACTTCTACGTAACGCAGCTGGGTTCGACCTTGCAGCGAGCGATCGAGAGTTGGCGTGTAGGTTTGGTGGAGTTGCAGATCCGAACTCCATCCCGCCAACACTCTCTGAGGGACAAATATTCGCAGGCCTTTGTCATCCGGCACCGGCCGAACCTATTAGCCTTACAAGCTGAGCTCAGGTGCTGCAAACCCTGTGAGCCCCACAAGGTTTGCGCTGCCGCATAAGTTGCGTTGCCGCAAATCAAAGTCCTGCGTTAACGCAGAGACTCAATAGCAAAGGCGTTACCGCGGAAGTGCGGTACCGCAAATCAAGTTGAAGTCGCATTGGCGTTTTGCGGTACCGCAGCGCTTAATTTGACCACGATTGCGTGAATGTATCTTGATTTGCGGTACCGCGTTTGCGTCAACACAACGCATGCTTGATTGATTGATTGATTGATTTATTCATACTCGGTTCCAGCTGTCCGCCGTAGGACTGCTATGCTGGCATTGCCCAGCTTCGGCGCTAGTTGCCGAAGTGCGCCTTACCGCATTCAGTAATTTGCACTTCACTTCATCACAGTTTTGTGACCAGCAACCTCCTCCACCAGACGGTCTGGCTCCTATCTACGACTATCTACATAGACGCATCGAAGAGTGCTTTCCTGTGTCCCTAAATAAGATCTCAGGCTCTTTGGCTGCCGTCTCAGCAGGTCATCTCATGTCATCGTACCTTCTGTCTCCCCCCAGCGTTCCGCTTCGTCTGCTTTTTCTGCATTGCAACTCCCGAATTGCCCAAGGAGATGCGTCTGTGCCATAAATCTGATTGCTTTTGTGACTGATTTTGGCTCGTTCAAGATTGCCCTCAGATCTATTCGTCCTCCCCTCCCAAATACCCTTCGCCGTACGTCGTTGTATGTCCGACACCTGAGTAGGATATGGTCCACCGTTTGCCGTCCTTCGCCGCAGTCGCATCCAGGGTCGTCGACTTCTGGTACTCTTCTCCTCCACAGGAAGTCGTTCAGTCCAATTTTCTCTGTACGCATCTGGATAAGCAGGGCGCTCTGCCACTTCTTCAGGCCCTGGTGTATTCTCAAGATCTTGTATCCGCATCCTTGACGGAACTCTTCTATCGAGGCAGTTCCATTCCAATCTGCCAAGGGGTCGTTTTCCTGATAACTTGTCTCTCCTACAGTTCCGCACCGGCCCACCAGCGAAGCGATGGATGTGCTCTCAGCAGCCGCCAGTGTTATCGCCGTTATCCAAATATCGGAAAGCGTCGCGTCACTCTGCTCTCAATACTTTACAGCGGTCAAGAATGCGAAACCCGATATCGAGCTTCTACAAGGGGAGCTTGGCAGGCTGAAGACCGTTCTGGAAGGCGCGCAGCAGATTCTTAAAGGCCCAAATGGCGCTAGGTTTCATACCTCGCAACCTTTGCGTGATGGCTTGAGCGGCTCTTCCTTACAACTCAACGAGCTGGAAAAAAAGCTGAAAGAGAAGCTGAATCTTGGGAAAACAGGCAAGGTAATGATCCACTTTGGGTTCCGCGCTCTGAATTGGCCATTTGAGAAAGGGGAGGTCGATGGCATCATTCAGATCCTCAAAGGATACCGAGACACGCTCTCTGCGGCTCTCGTCATCGACACGGCGTACGTCATGCATTCCTACTCACCCTTATTTAGACTAACGTCATCTACCAACATTAGCCAGAAACTCGTCCTCTCTAAGCTCCCCATCGCGACCGACGCCGCATTCGACTCGTACGCCGAAGAGCACAATACACGATGCCATGCCAACACTCGAATCGAACTCTTCCACCAGATACACGAATGGGTGGACGACCCCCGCGGCCAATGCATTTTCTGGCTGAAGGGCATGGCTGGCACGGGCAAATCCACGATTTCCCGCACTGCCGCCCAGTTGTTTGCCAACAAGGGAAAGCTCGGTGCCAGCTTCTTCTTCAAAAGAGGCGAGCGCGATCGCGGACACGCAGGCCTATTTTTCACGACGATTGCTTCCCAACTCATATCCAAAGAGCCCCGCATGGCACCCTTCGTCCGAGAGGCTATCGATACCAATCCGACGATTACCAGCAAGGCCCTGAGAGAGCAGTTTGAGAAGCTCGTCTTAGAGCCTCTGCGCAAGCTTACAGGAGATCCGGACGAGCTCAAGCCGATTGTGATCGTGGTCGACGCCCTGGACGAGTGCGAGGAACGCGATGTCAGGGTCATCGTTAACGCCCTCTCACAGGCTTCGGTCAAGCTAAGGCTTTTCGTAACCAGCAGGCCCGAGCTGCCGATTCGGCTGGGCTTCGGCGACATCAAGGGCAAATACCAAGATATGGTTCTGCACGAAGTACCGGAGCCCATCATCAAGCACGACATCAAAGCATTTTTAGACGACGAGCTCGCGAGAATCAGGAGTGACTACAACAGCATGCTTCCTGAGCACCTGCAACTACCGTCAGACTGGCCGGGTGAGAATATAATTCAAATTCTCGTCTACATGGCCATCCCGCTATTCATTTTTGCTGCAACCGTCTGCCGCTTCATTGAAGATACGGCACGATCCAACCCAGCAGGCCAATTGAAGAAGGTCCTGGATTATCACACCAGCGCCAACGATGCTGAGCTTGACAAGCTCGACGCAACGTATCTCCCAATTCTCAGCCAGCTGCTAGCTGGAAGTACTGCTAACGAGAGGACCCGCCGGGTGGAGGAGTTCCGACGGCTTGTTGGACCGATCGTCCTCCTGGCTGAGCCTCTCTCAGTGTTGTCGCTCTCCGGACTTCTTGATATTGGCCCAGCAATCATATTGGGCAGGCTCAACTGCCTCCACTCCGTTCTTAGCGTTCCGTCTAAGATAGACGTCCCTGTTAGGATGTTCCACCTATCGTTCCGCGACTTCCTCGTCGATCCGGCCAAGCGTACTACGAACGAGTTCGGGGTGGACGAAATAGAGTGTCACAAAGGGATTGCCGACCGCTGCCTGCGGCTACTGGATTCAAAGGACCACGTCCGCGACCGCGACCGCGACCGCGACCACCTCAGGAGAGACATCTGCAACCTGAAAATGCCTGGAAAGGCTCGGATCGAGGTCGACGCCAAAATGATGCGCAAGTCCCTGCCGCCGCATGTTCAATATGCCTGTCTCTATTGGGTGTATCATCTAGAACGGAGCAAGGATCGCGTAAGAGATGGCGGCCAGGTCCACCTCTTCCTCAAACGCCACTTCCTTCACTGGCTTGAAGCATTAAGCTTGATGGGAAAGATATCCGAGAGCATCGCTATGATAGGTAGCCTCCGTTCGCTTTTGGCAGTAAGTCAATTTTTGACGCCAATTCGCCTTATTACGCTAACAGGGCGGTATCTAGACCGATGAAAGCACGGAAATGGCCCGCTTTGTCCGTCATGCAAGGCGCTTTATCGTGCAGAATCGAGAGATAATAGATATCGCGCCGCTTCAAATATACTCTTCTGCAATTGCCTCTACTCCTACAGACAGTGTCATAAGGAGCATGTTTGAACAGCCGATACCTTGGATTTCCCGGTTGCCGAAAGTGCCACCCGCCTGGAGTCTAGAGATTCAGAAGCTCGAAGGCCACAGCGGCCCGGTCACCGCTGTGGTATTCTCCACCGACGGCCAGCTGCTCGCATCGACATCTAATGACAACACGGTCAGGCTCTGGAATCCGGCCACAGGAGAGCAGGTACGGAAGCTCGAAGGCCATAGCAACTCGATTACCGCCGTCGCATTCTCTGCCGACAGCCGGCTGCTTGCATCAGC